>JAULBW010005854.1:0-123755 GCA_032358265.1 Vaucheria bursata | reverse complement strand
AAGATCAGCTCTATCGAGTGCTCGATGTTCTACTTCTAACTCACAATATGCGACTTTCAAAGAACGCTTCTACGCGGCCTTTCGCTTCGGGGCGTCGCTTTCGCGTCGCTCTTGGCGGCTGGCGAGTGATATTGTTCCCCAGGTCCGGGGCGATTGTCAACGGTCGTTCGCGATTTTCGTAAATTCATTTTGAAGCCCGGCGAAACCCTCGTATAGTGGATCTTTGCCCCCAGACCAAACCGTCGGCTCTCCGGCCCCCCCTTCCACGCCTGCGGGTCGAAGCCGTTTGGTCAACGATGGGAGAACTTACGAAACCGCTCGATGTCGCGCTTGCCTTCACGCACGCGTGGACAAGCCACGACCTTAGCAAAGCGGCCTCCTATGTAGGCGCGGACGTCGTATTCGACGGCCCGCTTCAACAGTCCACGGGGATCGGTCCGTACCTGGAGGGCCTCGCGAAGCTCTCCGAGGTGGTCAAGGCATTCGACCTGATCGCCGCTTTTGGGGGACCATGAGAAGGCCCTGCTCATGTATCGCCTCCACACCCACTCCTTCGGAATTCTTACCTGTGCCAAGTGTCTAGAGGTATGTGAAGGAAAGATCGTGAAGGACATCCTTGCATTCGATTCCGATCGGGTTCGCAATCCTCGTTGATTCAGCCGAAGTTTATTTGGGAGCCGGGGCAGCGGCGTAGCGCGTAAGTTGGGTCGCGGCATCCTCGCCGAGCCCCAACGCATCCAAGAGACCCGGTGAGAGACGGAGAATATCGGCGAAGCCTTTCGCCACCATGGGATACATCAGGCTGGCGTTTACCTTTGGCTTGGCCGCCCCTTCGCCCTTAGGCGCGAACTGGGCCGCGGTTCGTTCGGTAAGCATGCGGACGTGGCCGCCAAGAAGCACCGGCAGACCGTCCGGTAGCTTCTCTCCCGGCGCGGTGTACTGAGCATGGCGCAGCAATGGAATGAGGGCCTCCGCCCGGGCGTAGTCGCGTGGAAGTAGTTCCTCCGAGACGCCCATACCGTAACCGATCACGGACCAGAAGTGGAACCAAGCGTCCAGATCCTTTCGATCCGTCACCGGATCGATCTCTTTCTTGGCGATCAACGCTTCGACGGGCCACCATGCGAAGCTGTAAAGAACGAAGGCGTATGACTGCTGGTTGAGCGGCACTCGCTCCTTAGGATTCCATTTCAGATTCGGGCCGGTGCTCTCCGCCACCATCGCGTGCATGCGCCCGAGAGCCACTGCGCGGGCGTAGTTGTTCTTAACGAAACCCTCCTTCCCTGCCGGCCGCGCGAAGATCGTATCCATCCATTCGCCGGTCTCGCGCATGCGCGGCGAAAAGTCTTTGGGTAACCGACCGGTGTCCATCAACACCGGGGCCACATCCTTCGCTGCGAAGGTCGAGGCCAGGGAGGATGTGCCAAGCACCTGCATCACAGTCCGCCGGTGTTTGGCCACGAAACCATAGCCAGCCTCGACTTGCCCGAAATCCATCCAACTCGGCGGCGCCGCTTGCGGCCTGTGCGGCTTCGTTCTCGCTTCGATGACCGTTTTGGCGAGATCCTCACGAACGATGGCGACGGAAGCGCGAAAGGATGCCTGCGGAGTAACGGGAGCGCCGGTGAGCAAGCCGACAAGAAGGCCAAGGCCAATTCGGTAGTTCATAAGGGACGCCGCCCTCACGTTCTAGCACGGTTCCCGGCTTTAGGTACGGTTTCTTGCATGGCCTCCCTCGCCGATTTCTTCGTCGCGACCGATGATCAGGCGCTTCAGTACGTCGGCGATCGTTCTCGTTTTCTGGGAGAGGTCGTGGCGGCGACGACATTCGACACGCTGCACCTCTCCCTCCTCTGGAGCCATCTTCGGAACCAAGAGTGGGACGTTGCGACAATGGACGAGTTCGTCGAATTAGGTAACGGCGGCGACGAGGGCCCCTGGCTCCACCGGTTCCCCACGGAGTTCACCGAGCAACTGGCTTCCCTCTCCGACTTCACCCCCGCGGTTCGTGAATGGGCAGGAGCGGAGGAGGTCGACGCCGATCCTGAGGACATGCTCATCTTCGCAGAACAATTGCGAGGCTTGGCGAGGCAAGCAAAGGCGTCCGGTCGCAGCCTGTACATTTGGAACAGCCTGTAATCCCACTGGGACCGCCTCTCTCTAGAGAGGCTCCGGAACGTGGGAGCAGAGGGTGTTGGGCCAGAGGAATCAATACCCCATACCTCAACACCCGGCCAGTTCCGGAGCCTCTCTGGAGAAAGGCGGTCCCCGGAGGATTACTTCAGTTTGGCGAGGGCGGCCTTGGCGACGGGAAGGTGCTCGGGGTCGACGTTCTTGGCGGTTTCGAGGCGGGCAATCTCTTTCCGAAGGACCTCCTTCGCGCGCTCGACCTGGCCGTTCTTCTCCAGTGCCGCCGCCAGCGTCGTCACGACGTACGTCCGTGAGTCGCTCAACGGAAGGGCTTCCGCCTGCTCCGCAAATTGGAGGGCCAAGCGGTAATTTGGATTCTTCAGCCGCCCCGACGGGTCCTGAAGGATGAACGCGCTCAGCACATAGAGCCCTTGAGCGTCCTTCTTCAGGAGGCCGGCGGCCAGTTTCTCGGCATACGCGTACGCCGCCGGTTCGTCGGCGCCGAGGAGAGTCTGGTACTTGCCCATCCAAAGTCGGAGTTCTTTCTCCGGATGCGCGGCCACGTATGCGTCGAACTCCTTATCCGCTTTCTCCCGGTCGCCCGCGGCCACCGATTTGCGGTACGCGACTCCGACTTCCATCTCCGCCTTACGTTCGGCATCGAGCTTTGCCACGACCCTCTCTTCGGCCACCGGGTCAAAGCGATTTTCCACCACCGCCTCCAAAACCTCCGGCATCCGCACCGCCGGATGACCGATCCAGGCGACCTTACCGTCGCGACCGACCACGAACGCACTCGGAATGCCGGTGCGGCCTGCCGCTTTCATCCAGGTCGCGGACATCGTGGCGGAGGCGTCGTCGCGCACCACGGCGTAATCCATCCGATCTCCCATCTTCGCGACGAAAGTCTTCACATCCTCTTCCGTCGTGGGCGGGCGCTCCCACACGTCGACTCCGATCACCTCCGCCTTCCCTTTCATCCGGCGGGCGAGGGCGGAAAGGTGGGGCATGTTGGCCTTGCAAGGGCCGCACCAGGTGGCCCAGAACTCCACCACGTACACTTTCCCTTTCTGAAGTTCGGGAATCGGAGTGCCCTTGATCCAGGTTCCGACGCGTAGGGGAGGGGCGATGTCACCGACCTTGAGGGCGGGACCTTGGAGGACGAGTAAGGCGAGCAAAGGGGTCATGGCTGAATCTTTTCCGAGCTTTGGTAGTAGTAGCAGTCGTAGCCGGAAGGGCCGGATTTCGAGGCGTCGTCGTTACCCACCGGGCGCGAGAGGTTGCGCGGATCTTTCGAGAATTTCAGCAGCGTGCCCAAACGGTTGCGGGTAAATCCGCGCTCATAAACCCCGTTGCCCTGCGAGTACCAGAGGGAGCGGGACTGGGCGTGCCCATCCCACCATGCCACCGAGCCGTGGGCGCCGGTGTGACGGGCGTGGATGCTGGCGACCGAAGTGCAGGACATGACACCTGTACGGGGATAGATCAGGCCGTTTTCGGGCAACCAATGGGCACTATCCGCGTACATGATCGTCTCTGCGGGAATAACCATGTTGGAGATGTTCTTCGGGCCGCCGATGTTGCCAAAGGTGCCGCTGTTGGGAGCGAAGCCGACGTTTGTGACGTTGGACGAAGGCCGGTGGTATCCCTTGGCACTGGCGCATTGCTGAATCTCTTGGCTCTTTAGATAAGCCCACACGGGAGAAAAGCCGGGATAGATTTCTCCCTTCCAAACGAGGCCGTACCAATAAACGTAGCTGCCCCGCTCCACCTTTTTGCCATCCGGCCCCGGGCCGTCGTAGTACGACTGAGGGGTGTAGGAGCCTCCGTCGTGGTCGTCGGTATACATGATCGTTCCGAGCGCCATGTTGCGGAGGTTGGAGATGCACGTCGCCTTTTTCGCGGCCTCCTTGGCTTGAAAGAGGACCGGGAAGAGGATCGACGCGAGAAGGCCCACGATCGCGATCACGACCATCAATTCGATGAGCGTGAAGGCGCGTTCGTGGGCGGATGTCATCTCTTTACTGAACCTTTTCCGGCAGGAGGTAGTTGTCGATTTGGCCGTTCTCAGGGGTGCCACCTGGGAAAGGTAGGGTGCCGAGCTTGAGCGCCTTGTAGACGTCCGGCGTCGCCCCACCCACGGTCCGGGGCAGAATGTAGCTCGGCTTCATCGCCTTGGCGTGGCCGTCGAACCAGAAGGTGGACGTTTGGTCGGTATGGCGCCCGTGGACGGTGGGAGTGCTGGTACCCGCCGCGACGCGGGAAGGGAGAATGGTGCTGGTGCTCTCCATGAATCCCCCGGTAGGCATCCGGCTCGCCGCGTCGAGCCCCATCACGGTGCCCGCCGGCTCCTGGTAGCTGGACATGTTGAGCTTGCCCGCCGCGCCCGTATTCAAGAAGTGGTTCAGGGCATACCCGTACGCGTCCATTTTAATCTTGTAGTACTGGGTGGGGTAAGACACGAGCGCACCGGCATCCGGACAAGATTGAATCTGGCGATTCTTTAGGTAGGGCTGAATGGAGCCGCCAAGCGGATCGGCGGTAAAGTTGCCCCCCACGAAGTCCCAGGAGTACCACCAGTAAACCTGGCGGCTGCCGCCCGGGATCCCTTGGAGTCGCGCCGCGGCGGGAAGGGTGTCGTCGTTGTCCCCCGCATACATGATCGCGCCGAGCGCGATCTGCTTCACGTTGCTCACGCAGGAGGTCTTTTTGGCCGCGGCCTTGGCTTGGGCAAAGACGGGGAAAAGGATCGCGGCGAGGATGGCGATAATCGCGATCACGACGAGCAGCTCGATCAGCGTAAAGCCGCGCGCAGGGGTAGATTTGTGATTGCAGGACATGATGGAGTGATTCCCTAAGGGTTCTGCGTTCCGGGCGCGGGTGCAACCGCGCCCTCCGCTTGACGGGCCCGCTTTCGGCGGGCGGACAACGAAGCCAGATGGGCGGCGAGGCAGCCCGCTGGAAGCCAAAAAACAACCTGCCACACCGCAAAGAGCAACCCTTCGGTGTTGGGCAGCAGAAGCGATCCCGTCACAAACGCGGCAAGGATGCTGGGCACCAGCGCGCGGTAAGCGGCCGCGGCGGCGCGAACGGGAATACGGAAACCGATCAAGGCTCCCACCACGATCGGCGCCACGACCGGATACCCGACCGTAAGCAGGTAGCTCAGCGAGAGTTCGGGAAACGGCAGCGGTTCCGGAAAGATGCTGCGTACCTGGGCCGGCGTAAACGGCATGTCGAGCGGTTCCCCGCTGGGTAGATACACCTTCAGCTGAAGCAGGACGAGGTAAGCCAATGTGGCGCAACCGAAAAGGCCGAATGCCACCGAGTTCGCCCGGCCGAATGCTTGGACCACCGGGGTAGGCGGGTTGGCTTCGAAAGAGCCTTCCACATGGACGGCGGCGAGCAGGTTTGTGTCGCCATACTCCGCCACCGCCGCCCGGGCGGCTTCGTCGGGAGGCTCGCCAAGGAGAATCCGCTCGTTGGCGATCCTCTCCAGAATGAAGGCGGCTTCGTCCACCAGCATCGCCCGTTCGGCGGCCGGGACCTCTCCCACGAGGGCGCGATCGAGCGCTTCCACGTAGCTGCGAATCGTGGGGTGCGTCTCGGCCGCAAAGCTCATGGTCAAGGCGGTCGTCATGCCGTTAAGTGGGCTGGTCTCCCCGATTGACGATGCGGTTCATGGCGTTCGCGTACTCGTTCCAGGCCAGCTTGGCCCGGTCTGCCTCCGCGATTCCCTTTTCCGTGAGGTGGTAGACCCGTCGCATCCGCTCCCCTTCGGGGTGCTCCACCACGCTCGCGATGAGGCCATCCCTTTCCATGCGGTAGAGCGTTGGGTACAGCGTGCCGTAGTGAAACGGCAACTTGTCGTCGCTCAGCCGCTTCACTTCGCGGGCGATGTCGTACGCATGACGGGCCCGTTCCCGCAACAGGGAGAGCAGCACCGTCTGCACGCCTCCTAATCCGAATCCCTCGTCCTTAGCCATGGTTCGCGCTTGCCCGTGACGTTCAGCGAGGCAAGTTATGCAAAACATAATATGCGAAGAAAGGTCTTAACCGAAACTGAAATCTCTTTGCAGGCAATTTCACGGGCTTCGGATCGCGGACTCTCCCGTCCGCACCGGGACGTTCACTCGGAAGACCCTTCGAAGTGAGGTTCAGAGACCCCGCCGGACCCCTTAACGTAAATTGCCTTATCCTTCCGGTCGTTCATCGCCACGTAGAGTCCCAGGCTTTCATGCCTCATCCTTACGAGACCGCTGAGGAAAATCACGGGCTGAAGAGATGGCGTATGAGCATCTATTTCGGGCACCCCCGCCGTGTCGCATATTCGCTTACGTGGTTATACGGTGTTTTAAGCACCCTAAAAAGAGGCTTGGAAATTGCCGACCATCGCGTTATCATGCCGACGATAAGCGACTCGCGAAGCGCTTCTCAACGGAGAGATGTGGCATGGGCGCCAGACTCAAAGATATCGCGGAACGATTGAACGTCTCGATAAGCACGGTCAGCTATGCGCTGAACGGCGGACCCCGCTCCGTGCCGCCCGAAGTGGGCGATCGAATCCGCCAGACCGCCGCCGAGCTCGGCTACCGACCCAACCGTATTGCCCGATCCCTGGCGGCAGGACGGACGATGACCATCGGGGTGGTTCCGGTCGTTATGAATGCGGGCATGGTCGCCGCTCCTTACTTCCAGGGGTGCTTTAACGGGATTGTGGTCGAGTCTAAACGCCGGGATTACGACGTTCTTCTGTATACCCACGACTCTTTAGAACCCGACCTGCTGACCAACTCGCTGCTCGACGGACGGGTCGACGGCCTTGTCTTCCTTGCCCCTCACGTTGGCTCTACGGTGCTCCATCGAACGGCGGCGGAGGGGATCCCGTTCGCCGTTCTGAGTGGTCCCACGGTGGACTCCGCCCCCGCGTTTAACTGCGACAACGCGGCCGGCGTGGCCGCCGCGATGGCGCACTTGGTGGAGTTGGGACACACCAAGATCGCTCACCTGCACGGCAGTCTCGGCATGGTGGACGGACGCGAACGCCTCGATGGATTTCGGCGCGGCTTACGCGACGCCGAGCTCCGTGAGCGCCCGGAATGGATTGCCGGAGGCGCTTTTTCAACCGAGAACGCTCACGAGCACGCCACCCAGATCCTGTCTCAGCCGGATCGTCCCACCGCCATCGTCTGCGCGAACGACGAGATGGCGGCCGGGGTTTACCGTGCGGCCTGGGAGCTCGGCATCCGCATCCCGGATGAGCTGAGCGTCGTCGGCTTCGACGACTCCAGTGCCGCCCGCCTCGTCCTCCCCCCGCTCACCTCCGTCCACCAGCCCATGGAGGAGATGGGTGCGGCGGCGACCGGCGCGGTTGTAGACCGGCTTAGCGGACTAACCGTACGGGGAAAAGTTTTTGACACCGCACTCGTCATTCGGCAATCCACTGCCAGACCAATGGAGGTCTATTCATGAATCGGATCGCACGAGCTTTTACGCTTATCGAGTTACTTGTCGTCATCGCTATCATCGCCATTCTCGCGGCTATCTTGTTCCCCGTCTTCGCCCAGGCGAAAACGGCGGCCAAGAAGACCGGTTGTCTGAACAACATGAAGCAGATCGGAACGGGCCTCATGATGTACATGAGCGATAACGACGACATGTTCCCCCGGGGCACCTACCGCCGTGCCGATTTCGGCAGCGCCCGGTTCACCTGGCGGGAAGCCACCCATCCTTACATCAAGAGTGAGCAACGCCGCGAAGCCTGGAGCAACAACAATCCTCTCGCGGTGGGCGGAGTATGGCGAAGCCCCGGGGAGCCCTCAAACTCCAAATACGGATATGGCGGCCACAACGCCCTGATGCCCGCAACGGGACTTGACTGGTACCAGGGGGAGAGCAACGAGCCACCCAGCCGCTCCCACACCTCCCTCGACCGCCCGGCGAATATCCTGGTCATCACCACCATGGGTATCAACCCCGACTGGGGCAACTCGGCAACCGACCTGCTTGAGAGCGACTGGTGGTGGCACGGCGGCGCGGTGTGGCCTCCGAACGTGGCGGGGGGGCCGAACTCGGCTGCGAAGTGGGACAACGACCGGGGTAACTGCGATTGGAACACCAACGTCAGCTGCACCCTTCCCCGCTACCGCTATAACGAGACCGCCAACGTCGTTTGGGCCGATGGCCACGCCAAGGGCGTGAAGAAGTACTCGATGAACTGGTGCACGATGGTGTATCCCGGTTTCAGCCACGTGCCGCCGGGACGCGGCGATCAGAACTACGACTGGATGTGGTCCCCCGGCAACCCCTGCGAGCGTTTCCCGCGATGAAACAGACCCTTCTCTTATTGGGCCTCGCGGCGGCACTGACCGGTTGCAGCCCCGGCGGGGGTGACATCGGCAGCGCACCGCCCCCGGCCCAACCGCTAACCGAGGCCAAACTCGCCCAGATGCCGCCCGAGGCATCGGCCGGCGCGCGCGCTGCGCAAGAGCAAGGCGCCGCGATGGCGAGACAGTACAACGCCCGCTACGGCAAGTAGAAGCCCAAGGCCCTAGGTGCGCGTCTCAACAGGACGACGCCTAGGGCGCGGGTTCCCATTCATCATGACGAAGCACCCCTATCTTCTCGGCATCGTTCTGCTGATCCTCGCCGGTTGCGGCGGGCCGGAGGAAACCGTGCCTCCCGCCGCCCAAGCCGCGGGAGTACCGTTTGAAGGAAAGGTCGACCCCAGGATCGCCGGAACCTGGAAAAGCGTGGATGGAAGGTCCACCCTCGTGCTCAACGAGGACGGCAGCTCGGCGAACCAGAACAAGATTCCCAGCCCCGGAGGCATGAAGGAATCCAGTTCAAAAGGCGAGTGGCTGGCCCACGAGGACACCCTTCTTCTCCGGGAGCAGGGCAAAGACGCGATCCGTTATTACGTCACGGTCGTCGATCCCAAGACGCTCGAATTGCGCCGGGTGAAAGACTCGAAGATCGTGATCAAGTACAAGAAGGCGTAACCATCATCGCGGTAGGGCTCGTGTCAGCGGCCTGATGTGAAACTCCGTGGGGCAGAGGAATCGATGGGGAACCTTAGCGTTCCTTTGCGTATCCGTTGCGTCCCATTGCGCTGTTCCTTTTCTCGATCAACGCAAAGGAACCCTAAGGGTCTGGCCGCGACCGTTGCTGCGCTGCGATCGCTGCGTGAAACCCAGTGACCGCTTTATCCACGGCTGAGAGCGGCAGCTCATAAAGGCTCTCTGGAGAGGACCGTCGCTGGAAGAGTCACAATGCAGGCGTGACCCGCGACCGCGCTTCGCTGCTTCGGTTCCGTATTCGAGGCCTCCTGATCGGGTTCATCGTGGGACTGGTTCTGAGTGGGGTCACCGTCTTCCCGCTTCCCCAAGAACTCACCCTCCTCACTCAGTGGCTCGGCGTTCAACCCGGGGTTCGCGCAGAGGGATTGATGGGTTGGATTGTCTCCGTCCGGGATGCCCTCATCGAGACGGAAGGCAAGTACCCGTTCCTCTTCTACGGCTACGACTGGCTCGGCTTTGCCCACTTAGTCATTGCCCTTCTCTTCTGGGGACCGTTGAAAGACCCCGTGCGAAACATTTGGGTCATCCACTGGGCGATGATGGCCTGCGTCGCCATCTTCCCCCTCGCGCTGATCTGCGGATCGCTAAGGGGCATCCCGTTCGGCTGGCAACTCATCGACTGCTCCTTCGGCGTCGTCGGTCTCGTTCCGCTCTGGTTCTGCGATCGGTACATCCGCGAGTTGGAAACCCTCACGGGGACCGCCGACACTCCTGTCATTCCCGTATAACCCCGGAACGCTCGCATCGCGTCCGGTGGTACCGTCAGGAAATGCGAGGCGTTCGCCGTGCTCTTCGTTCGGTTGTCGTTGTAACGGTCGTTGCGGTCGCGGCGATCGGGTCCGCGCAGGATGTGAAGGTCGAGAAGTATCGGCTGCCTAACGGCATGACCGTGATCCTTCACGAGGACCACTCCCTGCCCATCGCCACGATTAACATCTGGTACCGCGTAGGCAGTAAGGACGAGCCGCCGCGCCGCTCCGGCTTTGCCCACCTGTTCGAGCACCTGATGTTCATGGGCACCAAGCGGGTGCCGAACGGAGAGTTCGACCAGATCATGGAGAAGGCGGGGGGCAACAACAACGCCTCCACCGCCGAGGACCGAACCAACTACTACTCCACCGGCCCCTCCAACCTCCTCTCCACCCTCCTGTGGCTGGACGCCGACCGCCTAGAAGATCTCGGCGTGGCGATGGACCAAAAGAAGCTTGACCTCCAGCGCGACGTCGTGAAGAACGAACGGCGGCAGAACGTGGAGAACACTCCGTACGGGAAGGCCTACGAGGCGATCAACGCGATCATGTTTCCCGCCGACCATCCGTACGGCCACTCCGTAATCGGCTCAATGTCGGACCTCGATAACGGCACGCTCCAGGACGTTAAAGATTTCTTCGCCACCTTCTACGTGCCGAACAACGCCTCTTTAGTCGTCGCGGGCGACTTTGACCCGAAAGAGATCAAGCCCAAGATCGCCCAGTGGTTCGGTACCCTTCCCCGCCGCAACGATCCCCCGCGCCCCCTCACCCCCGTTGTAAATTTCAAGGGGGTGGTTCGGCACACGATGGTGGATCAGGTGCAGGTGCCCAAGACGGTCATGGTTTGGCACAGCCCCGCCGCCTACTCCGCGGGCGACGCCGAGATGCAGATCGCGGCCGCCGTCCTGAGCAGCGGCCTCAGCAGCCGACTCTACGAGCGCCTGGTGGTGAAGGAGAAGCTGGCCACCGACGTTTCCGCCTTCCAGGAGCAGCGCCGCCTCGGTTCTCTGTTCTATGTGGACGCCACCGCCGCGCCCGGCGCGGATCAGGACAAGCTGGAGGCCGCGATCGACCAGGAGTTGGAAACTTTCCGCCGAAGCGGCCCCCGTGCGGACGAATTAAAGCGCGTGATCGCGCAGATCGAATACGGCGCGGTGGCCGGCCTCCAGTCCTTGATGACGAAGGCGGACAAGCTGAACGAGTACGAATACTACTTCGGCGACCCGAACTCCTTCGCCCGCGTGCTCGACACCTACCGGAAGGCCTCCCCCGTCGCGATTCGAGATGCCGCCCGTAAAACCCTCGATCCCGACGCGCGCCTCATCATGCGCGTCCTCCCTGAGGGCGAGGTGGAAGAGGGTGCCCAGAACCCCCGCGATGGTCAGCCGTCGACCGGCACCGAGAAGGCCTTCACGCCCCCTACCGCTCGCACCTTCACGCTGAGCAACGGCCTCAAAGTCGAATACTTCCACCGGCCGGAGCTGCCCCTAATGGCAGTGAGTGCCCTGGTGCGCGGCGGCGGCGAAAACGATCCGACGGAGAAACTGGGGCGGGGTGCGATGACCGCCTCGATGCTGGACGAAGGCGCGGGTACCCGCAACGCGAAGCAGTTCCAGGACGCCCTCGACGAGATCGGCGCCTCCTTCTCCGCCGGAGCCGACGAGCAGAGCACCAGCGCAACCCTCTCGGTCCTCAGCACCAAGTTCGACGCCGGCCTCTCGCTCTATGCCGACGCTCTTCTCCGCCCTCGCTTCGACACGGAAGCGTTCCAGCGGATCCAGCGCCTCCGCATCGCGGACCTTGAGCAGGAGAACGACGACCCGAGCGCAGTCGCCCTCAAGACCTCCCTCCGCGAATACTTCGGCCCGAACCATCCGTATGGCACCCCCGTCTCCGGCACCCCGGAGACCCTCAAGCGCCTGACCCCTCAGGACCTGAAGGCGCAGCACGACGCGATCTTCCAACCCCAGAACACCACCCTGTTGGTTGCGGGCAGCCTCGATGAGGCAACGGTGAAGGCGAGCCTAGAGAAGGCGTTCGCGAAGTGGTCCGGCACCCGCACCCCGGTGGCCAAGCCGAATTACCCGGCCCCGGCCAACCAGGCACTCCGCGTGCTCGTGGTCGATCGCCCCGGCGCGGTCCAGACCGTGGTTCGGTTCGTCCTTCCCGCTCCGGCCTACAACAGCCCCGAGCGCGAGGGTCTCAACTCCCTCAGCACCCTCCTCGGCGGCAGCTTCACGAGCCGGTTGAACCAGAACCTCCGCGAGGCGAAGGGCTACACCTACGGCGCGGGCTCCCGATTCGTGTTTGCCCCGAACGTGGGTTACGCGGTGGCCTCCTCCAGCGTCCGGTCGGACGTCACCGGCCCCTCGGTCCAGGAGTTCCTCAACGAGTTCAAGCGCTTGAGCAGCGGCGACGTCACAGACCCTGAGACGGGCAAGGCGGCCTCCACCCGCCGCGCGGACATCGTCTCCTCCCTCGGCAGCCTCACCGGCCTCCTCTCGGTCGCCGCAAGCTACGAGCTCAACGGCCGCCCCTTCTCCGGCCTCTCCGAGGATTTGACGAAGCTAAGCGCCCTCTCCACCGGCGACCTCAACTCCCTCGCCAAATCGGCCCTCCCCCTCGACAAGGGCCTCCTCGTCCTCGTCGGCGACAAAGCCACGATCCTCAAACAGCTCGAAGGCCTCGGCCTCCCGACGCCGATTGAGGTGAAATAGGATCACGGGGACCACGGACACTGCTTTCGAGCAGAGGGTATTGGGTGTTGAGGTGTTAGGTGTTAGGTGTTGGGCAGAGGATCAACACCTAACACCCAATACCTCAACACCCTGAGGACTCCGGAGCCTCTCTGGAGAGAGGCGGTCCCAGTGAAGTTTCCATGATCGTTCCGAACTACATTCCCGACCCGATGGAGGTGCCGGGCAACGTGACCCAGGAGGCGTACCTGTTCCGGGTCACCTATATTCGGCGCGTGACCCTGTTGCACATCGCGACTCTCGGGGTGATCGCCCTTCTGTCCACCCACGCCTGGCCGCGGGTAGGGGTTTGGTCCGCGTTGGGCATGCTCGCGCTGGTGCTCGTGATCCTCGATTTCTGGCGGATCGCCGCGCGTGGCTCGCGAACCGAATCCGTCGTTTCTTCCGCGTTCCTCCCGACGATCGTCGCGTTTGTCGCCTGGGCAGCGTGCGAGGGGACCCACCGAGGGTGGCCGGTTTGGGCGCCTTTGGGAGGCGTCATCGCCGCCACCGTCTACACCTTGCTCTGCGGGCGCGACTACAGCTTCATGGGATGCCTTTTTCTCTCTTGGATCGCGAGTAGCGTGGGCATCGCCGCTCTCGCGCTGAAGCTGAACCTGGGCGCGCCCCAGGCGGCCACCGCTTTGGTGGCGAACACCGCTTATCTCATCTATTTCCAGTACGACCTCGCTTCCCTTCTCTCTCGCCGCCGACGCGGCGAGGAATGGGCGGCAGTGGTCGATCTTTACCGCGATGTTTTTAACGTTTTCGGTTACTTCGTGCGATGTGTGCGACACTGGCGGAAACATCGCATTTGGGAGATCGCCCGTTGACCCGCGTGACTTGCTACATTCGACCTCATCGCCTGGAAGCCGTTAAATCGGCCATCGCCGCCGTCGGCGTAAGCGGACTGTCCGTTTCGGACGTCCGCGGCACCGGTAACTCGCCCGAGAGCACGGAGTGGCTCGGGGGCGACGAGGGGCTGATCGCCCTCCCCATCCGCGCCCGCATCGAAGTCATTGCGCCGGACGAATTGGCCGACCCGATCGTGCAGGCGATCCTGGAGAGCGCCCACACCGGCGAGCATGGCGACGGCAAGATTTTCCTTGAGCGCGTTACCGACGCGGTCCGCATTAGGACCCAGGAGCGCGGAGATGCCGCAATCTGATCGAATGGACTGCTAAATTCAACCGTCTATACTCCCTGAATAGGTCCCCAGCTCTCATGAACCTCCTTATCCTCGCCACCGCCTTCGTGTCGCTGGCCGCGCCACAGCAGAAGAAGCCCGCGGTTCAGGTCACCGTCAACGCCAAACCGGGAGAGACGATCACCGGGGAGCGCACGTTCCGCGTTACCGTTACGAGCAAGAACCCGGTGACGGGCGTCGAGTTCTACGCCGGTTCCGATCTCCGGGACAAGGACTCGAGCACCCCCTACGAGTTCACGCTCGACTCCCTGCAGGAGACGGACGGCAAGCTCGTGCTCCGCTTCCGTGCCTTCACCACCGAGGGTGAGGAGGGTTCGTCGACCGTCAACGTGACGATCGACAACGGCGCCTCCAAGGGCCTGCCGTTCCACCTCGACGCCGCGAACGTCTCGCTGAGCGAGAGCAAGTGGGACGCCGCCATCACCAGCGGCCGGATCGCTTTGAAGATCGATCCGAAGAGCAACGATGCCCGGTTCGTTCTGGCGCGCGCCTACCTCGCGAAGAACCAGCTCGACAAGGCCCAGAAGTTTGCCGAAGATGCGGGCGAGGCCGACCCGAACAACCCGCGCGTGAACGAGCTCCTCACCGCGATCCGGCTCCGCCAGGCCTTCACCACCGTCAACCGCCCGGGGGCGGAGAAGAAGGAGATGCTCCGCACGATCGGTGAGGCCTATAAGGGTGCCATCGAGTCGCGCCGCAAGGCGGTCGACGCCGGCGTAGACGCGGCGGGCGCCCCCTCGGGCGAGAACCTCGTGAAGTACGCGGATGCCGCCCTGCGCGCGGGCCGCTACGGCGCCGTGGTCTCCGCCCTGGATCCCGCTTTCCGCGCGGACAACCGCCGCGCCGACATCGCGAACCGCCTGGCCTACGCCCAACTCCGGACGGGCCGCTACCAGGACGCGGTGAACACGCTCGCCCAGATCAAGAAGTACGGCACCCCGGACGCTTACACCTACGCCGTGACCGCGGTCGCGCTCGCCGAGGCGGGCGATGCGGCCGGTTCGGACGAAGCGATCAAGGAAGCCCTGCTCGCCGGAGCCGACGATCCCGCCGTGATGAGCGCCCAGGCGTACATCGCGCTGAAGTTCGTCCGCCGTCGCGTCGCCGACAAGGTCGAGTTCCAACTGAACTACGACGATGCCCGCGGCCTGGACGCTCCCGCCAAGGCGGAGGCGCGTAAGGTGTTCCAGAGCACCCTCACCCAGCTCCTGAAGGACAACGCCCAGCGCACCGAGGTGTTGACCTTCGCCAGCGCCCTCAACAACCGGCTGGACGAATACACGAAGGGCCAGACCTACTTCGAGCAGGCGGTCCTCTCCGACCCTCTGAACGCGGACGCCTTCCTTGAGCAGGCCAACCGCTCCATCGCGCTCTCCATGCGCGGCACCCCCACTGCCGAGGAGATCGAGCAGCGGTACGAGAACGCGAAGGTCCACTTCGAAGCGGCCCTCGCCGCCCGCCCCACCTCGGCCGAGGCCCTCGCCGGCCTCGCGGTGGTCGCGATGCTCCAGAAGAAGTACGACGAGGCCCTGAAGTGGGGAGACGCGGCGACCAAGGCCGCTCCCGCCTACGCTCCGGGTTACGTCGCCTATTCCACCGCGTCCTATCTCGCGGCGGGCGCCATGCGCAGCGAAGCCGACAAGATCCGCCGCGGCAGCAACAGCGCTTCGACCACCAACGCGGAGCGCCAAGCCAACGAGTTGAAGGCCCGCCAACTGGAAACGGAATCGACCCGCACCACCGCCCAGGCCCGCGAGGTCTCCCGCACCGCCGCCACCCTGGACAAGCGCGTCGAAGGCCTCGAGCTCACCGACGCCAAGACCGCCTGGCGCTACCTCTACACCGGCGGCCGCACTCCGCTCCTCCCGCTTCCCCGCTGATTCCTGTTCGGAATCGCCGGAAAAGACGTGGGCTCTGGTCAAATGACCAGAGCCCACGCTTTTTTATCGTCAGGGCAAGCATTCCGCAAGCGGACAAGGTATCATTCTTGCTCGGTCGGCGGGGCGTGGCGCAGTTTGGTAGCGCGCTTCCATGGGGTGGAAGAGGTCGCACGTTCGAATCGTGTCGCCCCGACCATAGACTTGAACCTAAGCACCCCATTTTTTGCAAGGTTCTCGCGCGATCTGCGCTTCTGAGGTTCTCCTTTGCGTCGGTCCATTGGGCTTGTTTCCGCCTACGCACAGTTCCGCCTTCGGAGACTGACTCGATCAAGCTGCTCCCAAAGATTCCCAGATTCGACCGCAAGATCCAGGGTGGATTCGTAGCCCTTCCTAAGTGACAATCCGGTCATGAACCATGACGAAGGGATCGCGGCCGAGGGGGTGTCGGATGGACATGGGGAGCTGGATCCTCAGAGCTGGGATGATTTCCGGGCGCTTGCGCACCGCATAGTGGACGACATGCTCGACCATCTCACCGCGTTGCCGGACCTTCCGGCCTGGCGGCCGGTGCCGGAGGAGGCGAAGATACGGATTCTCGGGGAGCCCTTACCTATGGAAGGGGTCGGTGAGGAGCGCGTCTATGAAGACTTCCTGCGGGACGTGCTTCCCTACCCCAACGGGAACCTCCATCCCCGTTTCTTCGGCTGGGTGCAGGGGAACGGAGTACCGCTCGCCAATTTGGCGGACATGCTGGCCTCCGCGATGAACCCGCACATGGCGGGGTTCAACCAGTCGCCCGCCCTCGTCGAACGCCGGGTGGTGGAGTGGATGGCGGAACTCATGGGATTTCCCGAGGGGACGAGCGGCGTGGTGGAGTCGGGCGGGACGATGGCGAACATTCTCGGCCTCGCGGTTGCTCGCCACGCGCGGGCCGGATTCGATATCCGGCAGGAGGGTTTGCAACGCGAACACGCGCCGCTGACGGTCTACAGCTCCTCCGAAACTCACGGCTGGATCACGAAGGGGGTCGAGTTACTCGGGATCGGTTCGGCCTTCCATCGGAAGGTCCCCGTGGACGGTGACTTTCGGATGAAGACGGACGAGCTTGCGAAGATGGTCGACGCCGACCTCGCGGCGGGCCTTCGCCCCATCTGCGTCATCGGAACCGCCGGGACGGTGAACACCGGGGCGACCGACGACCTGCATGCCTTGGCCGACCTATGCAAGGACCGCAGACTCTGGCTTCACGTCGATGGGGCGTTCGGAGCTTTGGCGCGTCTCTCGCCCCGCCTCGCGCCCCTCGTCTCCGGGATCGAGCGCGCGGATTCCCTCGCCTTCGATCTCCATAAGTGGATGTACCTCCCGTTCGAGCTCGCCTGTCTACTCGTCCGCGACGAACAGGCCCACACCGAGGCGTTTGCCTTCGCCCCGAGCTATATCGCCGGACTTGAACGGGGGGTGATCGCCGGCGGCTTGCCTTTCTCCGACCGGGGCGTCGACCTCACACGAGGCTTCAAGGCCCTTAAAGCGTGGATGTGCCTCCGCGCGTACGGAGTGGATACTTTCGCTCGCGCCATCGAACGGAACGTCGAGCAGACGCAGCGGCTTGTCGCCGCGGTCAAGGGGCATCCCAACCTGGAGATGGTCGCGCCCGCGCCCATGAACGTAGCGTGCTTCCGGTTCGTCGCAGACGGACTCTCAGAGGAGACCCTCGATGCCCTAAATCTGGAAACCCTTCTGAGGGTGCAGGAGAGCGGGGACGCCGTGCCGAGTTCTACCGTCATCGGAAACCGTTTCGCGTTGCGGGCTTGCAACGTCAACCACCGCACGCAGGACGCGGACGTGGACCGTCTGCTGGCGTCCGTGGTCGAGCATGGCAACGCGGTTCTTCGCGAACCTGCGGGGCAAGTCTAACATCGGGATCGACCCTCTCTGACGAGTATCCTAATCCTTCTCGTCCCTGCGGCAACCAGGGCAGTTCGGACCCGAGATGGGTCTTCTCTCGATACCGACGCGTTTTAAAGTACGTGCGACAAGGAGGCGTCTGACTCTCCCACCCGTTCCCACCGTTACTTCAATTTATTATGTATTTAATGGTTCGGGCGATATGTCCGTTACCATGAGAAGCGATGGAATGCGGACCGGCCTGGGATAGATCGGCGGCGACGGTCGCGAAACTGGCTATCGCGGCATTGGTCTTGATGCTTGGCCAGGACGTCTTACGCTCCTCGGCCGCGATCTATCCCTACGGGACATGGGGGACCGCCGTGGCGCTGGCCCTAGCCGTGCGATGCGCACGGCGCTGGTCCCGGGATATCGAGCGCTTTGTCCTCTGCCTGCAGGCGATATGCGTTGCCGAGGTGTGGCTCGGTTCGAGCACACATACCTATTCACTCGCCCTAGCTTTCGGGTTGGCCCTGTGGCAGGTTACCCACGGGGGAACGCCCACTTGGAAACGTTGGGGCCTTCATGCGGCCTTATGCTTTGCCTGTCTCCTTCCTTCTTTCCAGACCCTTCTTTCCGTCTCCCCTCTCCTGCTTGCTTGCCCGCTCCTACTTGCCGTAGCTACGAGACTTGATCGAGGAGGCTTCATCGCACTTCTTATCCTTCTCGTTCCGTACCCCTATCTCGGCAGGCTGTTCGCCCCCAACGTTCCGATCCTAGGCGACGGAATCGGGGCGGGTTCCGCGCCCGAGTTCTTTAGAGAGGGAGGACAGATCGCTCTTCTCTTCTTCCTGCTTGCCGCCCTTTCGGGATTGCTCCCCATGGCTTTGGGGCCTTCCGATCGCGAGAAGCCGCTTCGGGCTTTGACCGTTACCATTTTGGCGATGCTTGGGGTGTCTTCTTATCTGGAAGTTGGTCCGATGGTCACCGGCGTGGACATCATGCTGATTCCACTAACCCTCGCCACCCTGGCCGATACCCATTTTGGTCAGAGTCGCCGACGTGCTGGCATCCCAAAGCGGTCCGGTGTCCGCCTCGCATCGGCCGCTCTGTTGATCTTAGCCATCGCCGGGTTCGCGATCCAAAAGCGACAGGCTTCCGATCGGATTGTCGATGAATGGCTGGCGAAGCGCCCCCCATCCGAGGTGAAACTTGGGGCGATCTCCAAGGACCTCATCCGCGCAACGATTGCGACCGAGGACCGGGATTTCTACCGGCACGCGGGAATCGAGCCGATTGCGATGCATCGTGCCCTCCGCATCGACATTCGGGCCGGCCAGGTTAAGCAGGGGGGCAGCACCCTTAGCCAGCAACTCGCTAAGAACCTCTTCCTGAGCCAGGAGCGGACGCTGGGGCGCAAGATCGACGAATTATTCCTAGCGCTCGCCCTGGAGCGACGCTGCGGCAAGAACGAGATTCTTGAAGCCTACTTGAACCAGATTCCCTACGGTATGGGCGCTGTGGGCGTACAGAATGCCACCCGACTGTATTTCGGGAAGGAGCCGGATGTGATCGACTTAGCCGACG
The DNA here is from genome assembly GCA_032358265.1 of Vaucheria bursata. Classification (NCBI taxonomy): domain Eukaryota; class Xanthophyceae; order Vaucheriales; family Vaucheriaceae; genus Vaucheria; species Vaucheria bursata. Next base: position 104,501 of record JAULBW010005854.1, on the reverse strand, counting down.
CCATTGCCCTTGTCAGCCTCGTACCGTACGACCCGCAGACCCCCGGAGAGATCAGGCGAGCCCTTCAAACCCGGGAGGCGGTAGCCCGGCGGCTCGTGTCGGCGTACCCATCTTCCTATGCCAGGGGCGACCTTTGGACCGCCGCATCCCGGCAAGGGGGCAAATCGTTCGTACGGGAGATAACAAGAAAGCCCCGGGAAAAAGGATAAACATCCCTTAACAATCGATCCTACCTCGGGAAAAGCTAAAACTACGGTAGGTAACGCCACACAGACATTAGTTGAAAAAATATACCTCTTTCTCACTATATGTCGTATATTGACATTATAGAGGTTACCGGTAATGAGACGGGGAGGATTTGGACTCATCGAACTTCTGACCGTGATTGCGATCATCGCAGTTTTGGCGGCAATCCTCTATCCGGTAACCCTTCGCGCCAAAGCTTCGGCTCAGCGGGCCGGCAACCTCTCCAACCTAAGGCAGTTAGGGCATGGTCTCGCCCTCTACGCCAGTGACGCCGACGACGGCATCCCTACTTGGAGCGAGTACGCCTACGACGCCACCAATGGCTTGCCCGCCACGAGTTGGGGCATCGATACGCCTTCCGTCATGTGGGATTCAAAGCTCGTGCCTTACGTTGGGCAGGGAAATGCCCCTACGGACCATGAGCAGCTCAAGCGTGCCGGGGTTTGGCATTCACCCCGAGCGGAAGAAGAGGACCGTTACCGATCCTACGGGTTCAACCAGATGCTCGTGTTCGAGTGGCTACCTACTCCCGAGGGCAATTTTGCGGTGGGGAGAAGCCGTTGGCGTTACTTGAATCTGGCTCAATCCGACGATCCCGCCCAAACGATCGCAATCGGCGATGGCGGGCGTGAGGGCAGGCTCGCCCCTGCGCGAAATTGGGACGCTTGGAAGGACAGGTACGAGGATAAATCCCCCTTCTATCGACGAGAAGCCCCCTGGAGATACGACGGCTGGGCGAGCTATATGATGCTCGACGGACACGTCAATCGACGTCGCGGCGACGACCTGTACAAATCCCCTACGTTGAAGCTTCCGACTCAAAGGCTATTCGGCCTTAACCATTGCGACATGGCCAAGTATTTCTTGCCAAACCGAATCGAAGCGGAGTGGCACCGCTCGATCGCCCTGAAGCAATACGGAACAGCGTGCGGGAACTAACCCTTCGAGTGCCTTTATGAAGTTTCTGTTTTATCTTTTCTCAATCGGAACCGTCCTCTTGGCAGGGATGGCCATCGCTAAATGGCAGCAATCCGAACCGGTTATCGGTTACCCCGTGGCGGTCGATGAAAAACGCGTTCCCGAAACCGCGATGTTGCTCGCGAGCGGCAACCTTAATCTCCAGAAGCAGCACGCAACTTACCTCCTCATCGACTTCACGTGCAAATACTCTAAGGCACTCCTCCGAGAGGTGCAGGAGCTAGACGGCGAACTCCCCCAGAACTGCCAAATCTATCTGATAAACAACCCGATCTTCGACGGCTCGCGGGAAAAGGCGGCGGCTTTCGTCGATGCCGGTCAGTCGGCGCGAACGATCGCTTCTCTTCAAACGCTGCTCCGCGATTTTGACGGTCATCCGGAAGCCTTCTTACGGAAGAAGCCGTCCGAAAAATCCCTTCAGATCGTCGCCGCGCATGACGCCTTCGCTGACACTTACGCCGGCGGTAGGGCTCCCGTGATGCTGCACCGATTTCCCGATGGCCACTTCGAAGAAATCCCATCGATCCAACACCTAAGAAAGTTATTTCGCCAGATCGTCACTCAGGATGCGCGACTTGCTCCGGCATGTTGTAGCAATCCTCCCTTGGAATAGGAGATCTCCATGAAGCCTCAAAGAATCGTCCGAAAAGGAAGCGTGTCGTCGCTTCACTTTGTGCTGGCCGCGACTGCGTTTGGCATCGCGACCCTCGGCTATGCGGCCGGGACGGCATGTCCAAGCCCGCTTAGCCCGATCCCCACTCCTTTGGATACGAGCTGCTCGTTCGTTCCAGACCCGATCACCGGTAATCACTACGTCACCAACGGGTGCGATAGCCAAAGTTCCTGCGTGGTCAACTCCACATTTGGCGCGGTTGGCGGTTGCTTTGGCTCAAATAGCTCCCTAGAGTGCATTTCCAACACCGACAGCTTCCCGGTCGTCCCGCGCCATATCACATTCAATACTTCGAGTATTCCGTGGACGTGCTCGTGCGTCACCACTTCCGGTGTCCCCCCGCGAAACTTCTACTGTGCCGATGGCGACTTTGGAGGAAACTGCGACTACTATCCCGCAGAAGAGGAGCCCGAGGATCCGGTTGAGGATCCCAGCACGGGACCTTAGAGCAAATCCGGTGGCGGTCTTTCGGACCGCCACCCCGCAATTGCCACGAGAACGACATCTATGGCCATCCGACATCTACTCGCTTGCATCGCGATGCTCTTGGTGAGCGCCTTTTCTTACGCGGCCTATCCCACGCAGACCGCGACCTTTACGGCGGTCTATAAAGTTAAAAAGTCGATCGAACCCGCCCATCCTTTATCGCAAATGATCAAGAGCGGTAAGGATGTAAGCGAATATAAAAACTTTCCAACCTATCTTCCGTTCGAAGGCGAGGTCATTGTCTCGCGAAAGGGTGAGCAGCTCTATATGGTGTTGCGGGTCACCGGTTCAGTTCGGGAATACAAGCTTCTTTACGACGGCAACATCACGTACACGAACGACATCAACACAGAACACGGTTACCGGATCCCCGCCTTTGCCCTTACCTCGTTCCCGATTCCCTGCCAAATGCCCTTCAACTATCCGTTCTACGATATGGTGCAGAAGTCGAAGGATGGACGGGATATCGTGGTCGTCCAGAACGGCGAAATGGGCGAGCCGACTTTCCAAGATGCCAAACTGACCTCCGATTCTTCAGGTCGCATCACGCAGCTGAAGGTGCTGGAATACGACGGGCAACCTCGGTCTCATGCCGAATACCGCTACGGACCAAAGAGCGTCCAGAAGATCCCATTGCCGACTTCGATTCGGTTCGAGACCTATAAGCGGCCGGACGAATCGGGTAACAAATTTGCTACCGCGCCTGCCGTCCATATCGAAACTTACGATTGGCAACTTGTCTCCGTAACGCCCGATGGCGATGCGATTCCGAAGTCGCCCGAGGATCTCTACCGACGGGGTGAAACCATCGTCTATGCCTCACCGCACGGAATGGTGAGCGTCGACTACTTGCCCGGTAAATCGATCGATGTTCAGGCCGATGAGACCGTCGAGCGGCAGAAGAAAATGGTCGACGCGGTAAAGGACTCGAACCGCAAGAACGAGGTACGCAACGTCGCGCCCATCGCATCCGCCCTTGCCCTGACCTTGGTAGCCGTTGGGATTGTTCTTGTCAATAAGAGCCGAAAGAACACCTAAGATTCTCCAGGGCTTGAGCATCGGTTTGGTCGCCTATGCGGCGGTCGTTCCGAATGGAACGGTCCTGAATCTGCTACGGAACATTCTCAACTCCGGCCTCAGTTCCCTTGTTCTTGCCGTCATTGGGATTGGGGCCACCGTCGGTCTGCTCCATGTTCTGAGGCGAAGCCCCCGGTCGGCGGAGATCGTCGCCGTAGCCGCCGCGTTAACGGCGCTGTATTTAGCATCCGCCTTCACCACCGCCGAAACCACCTCGAAGCTGAATGGAGCGTATCTTGTCCTCGGCGGTCTCGGCGCCTGGATCATTCATCGTTCTCCGTCCTTCGCCTTGCTCCTGCCTCCTATCGGCGGTCTCTACGCCGCGATCAGCCTGGCCTATCACCTGTCGGGGAGCGCCACCGTCCAAATTCACGGCCTTGCTCGTCAGGGTGGATTGGCGCAAAACGTCAGTCTGAGTTACGTGTTTCTAGTCGTTTCGTTCGCCGCGGCGGTGGGGGCCTTGGCCTCGCCTCAACCCCTATCCGACCGTACGAAGTGGATGCTATGGATTTGCATAGCGTTCATCCTATCCGGGATCGTCGCGACTTATTCTCGCAACAGCGGCATCGCCATCGCCACCGTTCTGACGATGGCTTACCTCTGCTTCAAACCGCACCGGCGCACCCTTGCCGTGCTGATAGTCTGTAGCCTCGCGGTGGTCTCGGGCATCATTGGAGCACGCAGTCAGCAAAAGGGGATCGTCTCGGAAAATAGATACGCAACGGCGGGGCGCATCGCCGTCTGGTCCTCCGCCTTGTCGGTCATCCGTGAGTACCCCGTGAGCGGCGTTGGCCTGGGTCAGTTCCGAGCCCGGGTCATCGAAGAGTCACCTTTCTGGACCAATGACCCGAAATCCCCCTTTCTCCTCCTCGTTGCCGAAGCGGGAGTTTTCGGGTTCCTCCTCTCGGTCGGTCTTATGGCGGTCCAGGCCAGAATCGTCTTAAGAGTTCAGAACCCACCGTGGCTAAGGCTTGCCACGCTCGCGCTCCTGTCTCTGTCCATTTTCGATAGCCCGTACTTTGCCCTTACCCGAGAAAGCGGAAGCGCCCTTCTCAGCTTCCTTTTGATCGTTGCTGCACTCCCCCGCCCAACGTCGCAACTGGAGGCAGACTCCGAAGAGGTTGTCGCGATCCATTCCCTTTTGCCCCGATGAAATCGGCGAGTGGAGGTGCTCCAGTGAAACGGGTTTCACCCCTGAGTCGTCGGACCCTTGACCTACCGATGGTGGGGGCAGTTGGGCGCCGGGGATAATCTTTGGGAATGAGGACTGGGAGGCAAATGGGGGCGAATCGAACCCTCCGAATCGGGGGACTCTTTGTTCTCGCGTTGGTCCCTTTAGCGACCTCAGGTAACCCATCCCAAAAACCTGCCGAGTCTCAAGATATCGGCATCCTTATCGGCGACAGCATCGTGCACGGCTTCGGGCATTCACCGGTGATCTACAACGAACGGGGCTCCGTTTTCGTTGAGGATCAATACCGCTTTCGGCCGGCGATGGACGGTCCTGTGGAATCCCTCGCGGGCTTCCTGGGGATGCCGCTTTGGCTCAACCGGGGGGTTACAGGCAATCCTTCGAACTCCGTCCAAGCACGGTGGAGCCGCGACGTGCTCGAGAAACTCGATCGTGGCCATCAGAAGTCGACCTATCGGGTGCGCACCCTCCTGATTAGCGTGGGACTTACGGATCTCGGCGCCGCCGCCGGATCCGATCGGATGCTGAATGCCGAGGCCACGTTGCGCGAGAATCTCATGAGCTTCGTCCAGCGGGCCAAGAAAGACGGCATCCGCGTGGCGTTCCTCGCCCCGCCCGACCCGTACCGCGCGCCGATGGGCAAGACGTTCCGCACACTCGACGGACGCACGATCGAATCGTTCTGCGAAAGCCGCGGATACAGCGAAGCGGGCTGCTCCGAATTCAACAGCGCGGTGGAACGTACCCGCACGTTTATGGAGGGGCCCTTGCGAAAAGCAGGCGCCACCGTCATCGACTACGCGAACATCCTCTCGACCGAGTACTTCCTCGACGCCACTCACCCGACTCCGGACGGCTACGAGGAGCTGGGAAGGATTCTCCGCAAGATGTATCCCGACCCAACCGCACGAGACTGAGGCGTGAGCCAGGTGCGCGTCAGTCGTACGCAAGCGTTCAAGGTCCAACTTGGGAGAGCGGACGAAGCGTCCGGTGAAGTGACGGTTGCGGTCATCACCCCATTCCCGAGTTCGCCCGCCACCCGCATGTTGCGCTCGGGGTCGTACCGGTAGAGGCTCTCCCAGGGTGCACCTCCTTCGCGCCCGCGCGATGAGGATGACTTGGAGCCGTTGTATACTCCCCGCACTTCATGGAAGGATTGCGGCTCTGTCTCTTTGGCAACTTTCAGCTTGAAGGGATGGGAAGCGTCGTTTCCCACTTCGGGACCACCCGCGCGGCCAAGCTTTTGGCGCTGCTCGCCTTTTCGCGGCGCGGGGCGCTTCCTCGCGAAGATCTGGCCGCGATGCTCTGGCCGGACGACTTCTACGACGCGACGCGCCTTCGGCTGCGCCAGGAGATCCACCGCCTTCGGTCGTCGCTTCGCGAGGCGGGGGATGTCGTGTGGTCCACCCCGAGCGAAGTCGGGCTGGATCGGAGCCTCGTCCGAACCGACCTTGATCTCCTGCGCGACATGCAGCGCGCCCCCAATCTGATCCCGGACCGATTCGTCGAACGGCTCATGGGCGAATTCCTGCCGGGTTGGGACGAACCCTGGGCAGCCGCGGAACGCAACCAAGCGAGTGGGATGCAGATTGCGGTGGTAAGCGCCTACGCAGAGCATTTGCTAGGCATCGGCGATGCGGTCCAGGCACTTCAGCTTGTCCAGGCCTTGATCCGACTCTATCCGTGCGAGGAGGGCTTGAGGATGATCGCCGTCCGCGCTTACTCCGACCTCGGAAGCCTTGCCAACGCGGTGGCGGAGTATCAGCAGTACCGGCGCGTGCTCAAAGATCTTCGCAACGAAGAACCCACCGCGGAGTCGGCGGAGCAGGTCGAACGCCTTTTGCAAGCCAAACCGGTGCGGGAGACGCGAACCGCTTCTCCACGAAACACCTTGCCGCAACCGGTCGATCCGATGTTCGGCCGATCGCCGGAGGTCGCGGAAGTGGTTCAGAAACTGCATCCGTCCGGCTCTCGGCGCGTGCTTACCCTCCTCGGCCCAGGCGGCATCGGCAAGACCCGCATCGCGATCGACGCGGCCACCCAGCTCTGCGCCGACTACGGGGACCGGGTCGGTTTCGTCACGCTGGCCGAAACCGACCCGGGTTCGGACCTCGCCCGCGCGATTCTTGAACAGCTCGGACACCATCCCCCCGCCGGGACGGCTCCCGCCGAATACCTCGCGAAGAGCCTGGGGCCGCATCCGCAGCTCATCGTGCTGGATAACGTGGAGCACATGGTCGCCAAAGTCGCGGAGGTTGTCCAGGGCCTCCGGCAAGCCCGGCCCGACGTGAGATTCCTCCTCACCTCTCGAGTTCGCACCCATCTGCCCGGCGAGGGGACGCTCGTGGTCGGTCCTCTGGACCCGATGACCGATGGCCTATCGATGCTGACCTACGCGGCGGAAAGCCACCGCGCGATATCTCAGACGTCGGTATTAGAAGCATTGGCCAAGCGGTTGGACGGTTTTCCCTTGGCGATCCGGCTGGCGGGAGCCCGCCTCCGCCTGATTGCACCCTCCGCGCTGCTGGACCAGCTCAACGCCCAGGCATCGATCCTGGCGACTCAATCCCAAGACCTTCCCGAACGGCATCGATCGCTGGATGCCGCGCTCGCCGGAAGCTTGCAGGGCCTTTCCGACGAAGATCGCGCGGCCATCGAAGCGCTCAGCGGGTTCCCGGGCGGCGTCGGTTACGGGCTGGCGATCCAAGCGATTTCGGCTCCCGACCCCATTGCGGTCTTGGAACGCCTGGTAGATTCGGCGCTGGCCACCCTCGATGACCGGGGGCCGGACGTGCGGTTCCGCCTTTGGGGGCCCGTGCGCGATTACCTCCAAACGCAACGGAAACCAGATGCCCAAACCGCGGCCGCGGGAGCGATGGCCGGACATGTGCTTGAGTTCGCGCGGTTGGTCCGCCCGTCTCCGTTCGGACCGGTAACCGTGGATCAGCTCCGACGCTTCGACGAGGAAGTTGAGAACATCCAGGCGGCCCGTGACCACTTGGCGCCAAACGATCCGGCGAGAGCCTCCGAACTGATCCTGCACACCTGGGCGCACGACGACTTCCGTGCCCGACAAAACGAGGGCCTTGCCCATGTGCGGCGGCTGCGAGGCCTGGACGGTACGGAACTCGTTTTAGTCGAAGCCGGCCTTCTGATCGGGCTAACCGAAGTGAAAGAGGCCGGCTCCGTGCTTCAGCGGATCGATGGAGACACCCTCAAAGGTGAGGCCAAAGCCGAATTCGAGCTCCTTCGGGGAACCCTCCTATTCCGCATGGGGGGCCGTCATCTCGAAGCGGCGATTACCGCCATTGTCCAAAACGTCGAGGCCCATGGCACTCCCTTCCAAATTGCGAAGGTGCGTTACCTCGCGGGCCTATGGCACTACTTCCGCCGGGAGCACGAAGAAGCGATCGAAGCGCTTACCGCCGCATTCGGAGAATTGGAGGGCACGGGCGATCTCAGCTTGGGCGGACGGTGCGGGGTGCTTCTCAGCTTCGCCTGTTCGGAGGTGGGACGGTCCTTTTCCGCCCGCAAGACGCTGGCGCGCGCCGCTCCCTTGATCCAGGCTTCCGACGATCCGCTCCGGATCGCCTACCTTCACGAAAACCAGGGTCGCTTACTTGCCACCGACGGACGGTACGAAGAAGCCGAGACCAAATTCCGCGCCGCGCTGGAGGCTTGGTCGGCGGTCGAAAGCGCCTATCAGATGGCGGATCAGCTTCATTCGATTGCCCGGTGCCTGATCGGCCAAGGACATTACTCCGAGGCGGCGGAGGTGCTGCGCGAAAGTGGCGAGCTTTGGCTTCTAGACGGAAACGCGGGCGGACTTTGCCAGTCTTTGACCTCGGTCGCGGCCATCCACGATGCCCTCGGACGGGATGAGGCCGCCCGGGAAGTTTTGGGATACGCGCTCAACTTCGGCCACGCGTTCGATGTGTCGCTCGTTCTTACGGAAGAGCAGTTTCGTGAGGAACTGCTCGCCAAGATCGGAAGCACACCCAGCGAGGGTCCTTTTACGCCGGCGGAGGCGTTCCGACGGATTCGGACGCTCCCGCGATCATGAACACGCTGATGAGGTTGTAGAGACGGGTCCAAAGTTCGACCTCTTCCGGTGAAAGCATCGGTTCGGATTCCCCCGAAAGCGCGCCGATTAACGTCGCTCCGACGACGGGATAGTGCGCCGGTTGTGCCCCGTAGCGGACGTGCCGCGCGCCTAACGTCCGGCACTCGTGCGCAAATCGCTCGCGATCGTCCAGGCGGTCCACGAGAAAGGCGAGCATCGCGACCATCTTCTCTTCCATCCCCTCCATCTCGCCCGGGAAAAGAGTTCGCACCGCGGGCACCTGCGCGAACAGGTTCGCGTAGAAGCGGCCCACCGCATCGGAAGAGTGCGGGATGAACCGTACGAACGACGCCCGAATCGCTGCCCGTTCCTCGTCGCTGGGCCACCAGGGAAACACATCAACGTTCGCGTTCATAGAGGGACGCCCGCTCCTGCGGACGAGTCCATGGTGGCCCATTTCAAGCCGTTTCGCCGTTACAAACGGTTGTAACGCCTTTGAGACGACCCGACCCGGTACTCGTAACAGCCACCGCGAAAACTCTTCTCAACCCCGACGGGGAACGAGAAAAGAAATGACAACGAACAACGGACTTCGAATCAACCGCCGCATCGGCGCCCTCGCCTTTGCCGCCTCGGCCACCGCGGCTCTGATGACCCTCCCCGCGCTCTCTTCGGCCCAATCGACGACGTTCTCGATGTCTCCGACCCGCAGCCGGTTGGTCGTACTCCTGCACGGCGTCACGTCCGAGCCTTTTCACGCCCCGGGAGAGGCGATCGGCACAGCGCTTCACGGTCGCTTCTATTGGGGCGAGGACTTCATCCGCGGTTTGATGGGCACCACCCAGGACGGACAGACGGACGTGCTCCAGCCCACCTGGGGCGGCAAGACCTACCTCGACATCATGGCGAAGGGCACTTGGAACGTCCCCTTGGGAATGCAGAACTACACCTTTGAGAAGGCGTCGTCTTCCCTCGCACCGATCGTCATTCCTAAGCCGGCGGGCCTTTGGTTCCCGGGCACCACGATCACCAACGAAAGCACGATCCTGAACGTGCTCGCCAAACAGGGTGAGCAGAGCGCGAACCCGACGACCTCGGTCATGGTCACCCACCGCGACGGCTCCCAGCACTTGATGCCGCAGGTCGGGGCCGCGATCACGCAGATTTACACCACCTACATGAGGACTTACGGGAAGCTGCCGGTCGATCGCCAACCCCAGATGTATCTCGTCGGCCACAGCTTCGGCGGAATTATTGCCCGGGCCATCGCTTCCAATCCCACCGGTGCCGACCTCTACGGCAACCGCCTGACCCCTGAGCAGCGCACGCAGGCCGACTTCATCCGTCAGCGCACCGTCCTCATCACCACCATGGCCGCTCCGCACCTCGGAACGCCCATTCCGAAACTCACCCAGGACGTGGCCGCTTACATTCGAGGTTTTGAAAGCAAATGGAACGAATTCTTCGATACCGCGAATCCGCCCTCCGCACCGGGGTCCTTCAACCTGGGCGTGAAGGAGGCGATCATCAGCAAGGGACGGTCCTTCTTCGGAATGGCTCTCGATACCGTCGCCGGAGAACGGGACTGCATCAAAGACCTGCAGCGGATGGACGAATACAATCGGGGGATTCTGCACCCGTCCTTAGCACGGCGCACTCCTAACGGCACCCTTATCCCGATCTACACCATGGGTGGCCGCAGCCCCGGGAACATGTTCATCGACCGCGATCGATCCTTCGATCCGCTGGGAATCAAGAGTCCGTACGATTCGACAGACTTGATCTCCATGGACGGCCAAGGCAACAACGCGATCTCGTTGCACGGGATCTCCTCCCTGCTCTACCGGAAGGGATACGGCAAGGAAGGGAAACGCCCGTACGGCACCGCGCTGGTCGCCGAAGGCGATAAGGTCGCGTCACCGTACCGGGGCATCGGACCGAGTGCGCCGCGCAATCAATCGCTTCCCTTCGACCTCACCCTTGGCGACGTGAAGAACACGCTCCTCGATACCCTGTATGCCGGTCCGTACGTGGCGGGCTCCTCCGACGGTGAGTACGACAGCGACGGCTTCGTCGGCTTCGATTCGGCGCACGGCCTGAGCCTTGCCGGTGAGCAGTGGTACCGCCTCTATCCCAAGAACCTCTACGGCGGCTGGCTGCCCTGGGACATCGACCACCACGGCTCGATGATGCACAACATCGGCAACGGCCTGTGGATCAAGAACGAACTGCTGGACAAGGCCGGGTTCATCGTCTCCAACCAGAGCAACCGCCAAAGCCTCTTCCCCTTGAACGGCATTCCCGTAACCCCGAAGGTGAATATCCGGCTGGAGATCGAATCGGTTACCGACATGGACGGCGATCTCGACTACGGCTCCCAGGCAGATTTCTGGATCGGCGCTCGAATCGCGGATAAGGACTACGGGTACTACTGCCCGGAGAACCGGAGCGTCGTGGCGGGAACGGCCTTCGAATACAGCGACTTCCGCAGCACCGTCGTCCCGATCCGGATCAACATCGCCGAAATCGACGTTGACGCCAACGATCCCTGCGCCACGACTTCCAAGAGCGGCCGCGATAACATCTACATCTACCTCGACACCCGCACCGGCCGAATCTTCGGCGACGCGGAAGGTCAGGCCGGAGAGCTTCTCACCGAACGCCCCCACAACGACATCGACAACCGAGTCCAGGTGAAGTTCCGGGTCAAATTCGCAAAGGTAGCCGGATAAGCCCCTCCCTTCGGTCGAATCAACCGGCCTCTCTCTACGCGATGCGGAGAGAGAGGCTTTGAGTTTTGCAAAGGGGGGCAGGTAAACCCGAAGGGAGCTTGCCGATGTACCGTCCCCCTGCCTTTCGTGAAGATTCACTTGAGAACCAGCACGCGCTCATTCGGGAGCGTCCCCTGGGCTGGCTTATCACCGCGGGTTCGCCCGGCCTTCTCGCGGATCCCGTGCCGTTCGTACTCGACGAGGGCGATGGAGAGTTCGGCACCTTGCACGCCCATTTCTCGCGGGCGAACCCCCAGTATCAGGCGCTTGCGGGGGTCGAGGATTGCCTCGTCATCTTTCAGGGGCCGGACGCCTACATCACCCCCGAGTGGTACGCGACGAAGCGGGAGACCGGGAAGGTGGTGCCGACCTGGAACTATGTCGCCGTCAACGTCTGGGGCCGTCCGCGAATCGTGGAAGACGCCGCGTGGCTTCGGAGGCAAATCGAGGCACTTACCGACCAAATGGAGGGCCGCCGCCTCCGACCATGGTCGGTGGACGATGCGCCGGAACCGTTCGTCGAAGCCCAGATCAAGGGCATCTTCGGCGTCGAGATCCCCATTACGCGGATTGAGGGCAAGTGGAAGGCCAGCCAGAACCACCCCGAAGCGAACCGTCTTGGCGTGATCGAAGGATTGAGGTCTGAAGGGGCAGTCGAGATGGCCGAAGCGGTTATGAGTCGTTCGAAGCCGGACTGAGCAAAGCTCCGAGCTCAAGGACCTGAAGAGGATAACTCACCTCCCTTGAGCCTCGTGCCTTTCCAGCAACGCAACTCGCCTCCTCGGAAAGCGTATTCTTGTGGCGACATGGTCACTTGGCGGTCTTTGGCATTTACCGTTTTGTTCGCCGGCGTTACCGCCGGAATCGGGAGCCAAGGTCCCCAGGGGAACCCGCCCCAGGTCTTCCACTCTTTCTTCGATATCATCGCCCAAACCCCGTGGGACGTCGCCAAGGACGGCCCCCTCGTGTCCCCCGCGCCGCTCAAGGGGGGCGCGATGACCAGCCTCGACGAGATCGGCTTCCGCAAAGTCAAGATCGGCAGCCTTACCGCCGTCGTACCGAAGACGATGGCGACGGTGAATTCTCGCTTTACCACCGCGCCCAACCTGTACGAAGGGATGCCCCGCGATGCGAAGATGCTGTACCTCATGCGCAGCCTCTCCCCCCACCAATGGACCAAAGCCGCCGGAGACGGACTGAGCCTCGACGACTGCCAGGGTGAGCAACGGGCGGTTTTCGATTCCATCCTCCCGAACCCGTTGCGCTACGCCATCGGGATCCTGGGCGATGGCGGTCGCAGCGTCAGCCACCCGAACGGCGGTGAGGTCAAGACGATGACAGACTCGGAGCGGTCCAAGGTCAAGCTCCGCATCGTCCGTCACCTTGAGGTTGAGGTCTCCCTCGAAAACGATGGCGGCTGGACACGCACCGAGGTGGAAGGGGATCTCAAGAACGGGTCGCCCATTCCACACTTGGTTGAAGAGAAGCACTCCGGATTCGGCCACAACGTCATCGTTCAAGGGCCCAACGTGGCGCGCAAATCGCACCTCAATCTTCAGGATTCGAAATGGGAAGCGACCATCCCTCTTAAGCAAGGCGAGACCGTAGAAACCCTGCTCGAACGGATTGGCACGGCAACCGGTGTTTCGTTCGTCGCCGACCCGCATTACGCCCCGATGCCTATGATCGAGCGCGGGACGTCCGCCTCCGCCCGCGACCTTCTGGCCGCCCTGAGCCTCGGCGTCACCGGCACGTATCGTCGCGTCGGCGATGGCTATGTCCTAACCGCAGATCTGGAGGGCATGGGCTCGCACCAAGCGCGGGTGGCGATCTGGGAAGACACGCTGAAGAAGATCGTCGACGCCCGGTCGAACGAATGGCGTCAGCAGATCGTGAAAAGCGGTGGTTTAGGAAAGGTCCAGTTCCGCTCGCCCGCTTACGACGGACTGACCGAAGCGGAGAAAGCGAATCTCGAAACCAACGACCGTCCTCAGAATCGGCCCAAATTCATTCCAATCGATCAAGCCAGCAAGCCCGTACAGAACGCGATCAAGAATTGGAGCTACGGAAACAAAATCGATCGGAACCGAGTGGGTCTTTCCTCTTCGATCCGGTTCCAGATGCTCTTGCCAGGGTTGGGACGAATGTGGTGGCAAGGTTGGCTCGGGAACACTGAGGAGTACAATACGCCGCCGCACCCGGCATGGGCGCCTCCAAATCCCCCTCCGGTCGCCCTTCCGCTCGAACATCAAGGCGCGGTACAAGGTTTGGTCCTGCAGGCCGACAGCCCCGCCGACGCAAAGGCCCACGTCGTCCGAGCCGCCCGGGCGGGCGTTGCCGAACTCTGGCTGGAAACCCGCAACGCCGAGGCGTTGAAGGCGGCCGTGACCGCCGCCGAAGCGACAAAGGTGCGGGTGAGCCTTGCGATCCGGCCCTGGGAGATCCCCACCGGGACGAGCGGTATCGTCCCCGATCGCAACGTCAGCGGCGAGCATGGCCGGACGCTGGCAACCTCCAAAGCGACCCTCGAGTCCTGGTGGAACTTCTGGCAAGACATCCAGGCCTTTGAACCTCCAACCCGGGAACTGATGGCGCCCCTCGACCCGGCCACCGGTTCGACCATTACCCGGCTCTCCCAACTCGCCCGAACCCCCGGCCTCGCCAAGATCGCCGTGCTCGACCTCTATCCCAACGGTTACGCCCGGAAGGAATCGGATATGAGCGGCTCTTACTGGTATACCAACGCGCTCGATGCCTTCCTCTCCTACGGCTACACCGAGGCAATGCGAGTGGCCTACCTCAAGACCGCGAAGGTCGATCCCATCGACCTCGAAACCCAGATGATCCACTCGGACATTCAGTTCGGTCCCGCTTGGGGCCAGGAGCACACGTATGGTCAAGGGTTTGATAAGTGGCAAAAGACGAAAGGAGAATGGAGCCACGAACGAGCGACCACACTGGGCCGAGCCCTCGTCGCGCAAGTGGGTCCGTCCCTTCCAATACTCATGGTCGGCGAACCTCCGATCAACCATCTGCCCCCGCTTTCGACCACCTATCTTTATCGTTGGAACGGCAAGGGTGACCTTCCGGTCGCGCCCGTCGATTTTGGTGGCGGTCCTATTCCTGAGCAAAGTGAGGCTCGTGTCTTGAATATCACCGAAGAGCGCGATCCGGGATCGCGCAACCGGGTTGCCGCGCGCCTGAAGGAGATGATCGAGAAGAAGAAAAAGCCGATTGTGCTGGACTTCTCCTCGATTCCGAAGGCCCGGTTAGATGCCGCGCTCTCGGGTTGGTTGCGAATCTCGCGGTCTTAGGGCGTTGAGCGAGGGAATAAGCCACAGAGGTCGTATCGGACCTCTGTGGCTTATCTCCCCTGGCTCTAAACTCCTGCTCATGGCGCCACCTTGAAGTCGAATGCCCAATTTTTGGTCATCGTGCCCCTTCCTCGTGCAAAACCGAGCAGTCCTGCCCTATACTCATGTTACCAGTGAGCTATACCAACGATCAGGGCAGGAGCGCATGGCGAAGTATCTACGACTCGCTTCGTCAGCGCATTGAAAGTCGGGAGCTTCTCCCGGGCGCGAAGCTCCCGACCGAAGCACAACTGGTCGCCGAGCACGGCGTCTCGAAGATGACCGTTCATCGCGCACTGCGTGAACTCGCGGCCGCCGGACTGGTACGGCGGCAGGAGCGGATCGGAACGTTCGTCGCGGACACCTCGCCGGAAGCGCCCCGTCGGGTCGGACTTCTCCTTCCTGCAAACGAGGGCTTCCTGGAGATCAAGTACCTCTCGGGCATCCGGGAAGCGCTTGGCGCAAAGCAGCAGGTCGTTCTCTTCACAACGGATAACGATCCCGTCGCCGAAGATCGCGCACTCACCCAGGCCGAAGGTGAGGTCGACGGCATGATCGTCTTGCCGACCTGCCATCCCCGCGTGGCGGAGCGGCTTAAGCGGCTTCATGACGACGGTTGCCCCGTCATCTGCATTGACCGCGAGCCTTTGGGCTTTGGACTGGCGAGCGTGACCTCGGATAACTACGCCGTCTCGAAGCGATCGCTCGCGTACCTGGAAGCGGCGGGCCACCGGCGGATCGCCTTCTTCGGCCTCTTTTCCCAGGAGATGTCGTCCGTGGTAGACCGGTATCGGGCCTACGCCGATTTCGTTACCGAACGCGGCGGGGATCCGACCGAGACCTCCCGCCTCATCGAGCCGCGAAGCAGCGAGCATCTTGCAAGCGAGCTTCGCCTCTTCCGCGACGCGATGCAGGCAATGATGAGTGGTCCCGATCCCGTAACGGCCGCCTTCTGCATCAGCGAGCACTATCTCAGCGTCCTCCTCGAAGTTTGTGCGGACCTTCCCATCGCCCTTCAGCGGCGATTCGAAATCGTTTCGTTCTGCGACTGGCCAAGCCTGACTTATCCCCATATCCAGACCCACGTTATCCGCCAGGATGCGAAAGCGATCGGCCGAGCCGCGGCCGCTTTCCTTGAGGAAGCTATGGCGGCTGACACCCCTCTCTCCGGGCGCCGCGAGGTCCCAACCTTGTTTGATATGGGCTCCCAAGGGCCCTCCCCTCAAGCCCGTAAACAAGCTTTCTCTCCCGATCACCCTTAAACGAAGCCGTTAGCGACATCGTTCGCGTTAACCAACGGAGGTTATTTTCAAGTGAAACCCAATCGAGCCTTCACCCTTATCGAACTCCTAGTAGTCATCGCTATTATTGCGATCTTGGCTGCGATTCTGTTTCCCGTATTCGCCCAGGCGAAGCGGGCCGCGAAGTCTTCCGCCGCGCTCTCGAACGTTAAGCAACTCGGCGTAGCCGCGCAGATGTATGCGAGCGACTACGACGACCTCAATCCCCCGGTGGAACAGACCTCCGGGCCGTGGCGCGGATGGGCGTTCATCATGCAGCCCTACATGAAGAACGCCAACATCAGCTTCGACCCCGCGCGGGCCGTCCCGTTCGTGCCGGTCGATCCCGATGGCAACTGGGCTTGGTTCACCACGGTCTCCATGAACATGAACGGGTGGGCGTCGAACCTCCAAGGTTGGGACGGCCCCGCCGGAACCCGTTCCTCCAGCTCCATGGAAGGCGTGGCCGAACGCTTGGCGTTCGCCATCGGTGGCGATTCGCCCGGCCAAGCCTCTAGCGACTGGAACGAAGGCTGGGGCCAGATGCACCACTTCATGGGTCACCGTATGGCGTGTCCGAACCAAGACAACCCCAACCAACGCGGCAGCGGCGCCCAGAACGATCGCCCCTGGAACTTCGACAACCTGTTCCAAGGGGCGATGAAGTATCACGGCGGCAATATCGTGGGGGCCTTCGCCGATGGCCACGCGAAGGCGATGAACGCGAAGGGCGTCACCGTCAACAGCAACCGGGAAGGCGGCTACTTCAGCTGTCTCCAAAACCACTTCAGCCGCTATAACGGAACCGGTACCACGCCCTCCGACCAAGATCTCCGGCTCCACAAGTATTGGGGACGGTACTGGGACACCAGCTTCTAAAGGCGCCGAGCATGAAGAAAACCGAAAAGCTTCCGGGGTGGGTGGCCGTCGTCGCCCTCTCCGCAGTGGTTCTCGCCGTGGCCTTCTTCGGTTGGAGAGCCCTCTCTCCCAACGACCCTGCCATGGATGGACGGAGCAGCAAGGTCTTCACCCCCGAAGACATGGCCCGATTCCGGAGCCAAGACTCCCGCCGTCCCTGAACGTCAAGCGGAGCGAGCCTCGACTCGCTCCGCCGTCTCCCTTATGATCTCTCCCACCCTCCGCGTCCTCCTGCCTGCCAGCCTTGGGCTCATTCTCGTTTACCCAAGCTTTGGCCAAACCTCCCTTCGCCAACGGATTCGGTTCGACGAAGGGTGGCGTTTCGCCAGCGATCCCCTTCCCAAACGACGTATCGGCCCCACGCTTCGCTGGGAGTTCCGCCCTTCGAACGTAAAGGACAAGCGAGTCACTACCCTTCCCGCCGACCTCCATACGGGCGAGTGGCGCGTGCCGAACCCCGGTGAAGATGTGTTCCGCAATGCCGACCACTTCGTCTGGTTTCGCACCGAGCTGGGGGCGGGGAAGCCCGACCCCAATCGTGTGCTGCATTTCGACTCCGTCGATGACAATGCCGTCGTTTTCATTAACGGCCAGCGCATGGGACAGCACTCCGGTTGGAACGAGGCCTTCGACGTCCGCATCGCCCGGGCTTGGCGCCCGGAGGGACCGAACGTGGCGGTCGTTCTCGTCGAAAACGAAAGTGGCCCCGGGGGAATGGGCGGCGCGTCCTACTTGAACTCCGTTCCTCCCGACCCCAAACCCTTGGCGGCACGAGAAGGCTTCGACGATCGGAAATGGGCGAAGGTCGACGTCCCCCACGACTACGTCCTGGACTTTCCGTTCGATCCCAGCGGGGATAACTCCCACGGTTCGCGTCCCCTGGCCCCTGCGTGGTACCGCAAGAGCTTCGTATTGCCTTCCTCCGCTCGCGGGAAGCGCATGTGGCTCGATTTCGACGGGGTCTACCGAAACGCGGAGGTGTATCTCAACGGCGAGAAGCTTAAGCGTTCTCCGAGTGGCTACATCGGCTTCCGCGTCGACATCGGCGCACGCGCCAGGTATGGGCGCAAGAATGTGCTCGCGGTGCGCGTCGATCCGCGGCGTCCGGAAGGTTGGTGGTACGAAGGCGGCGGCATCTACCGCCACGTCTGGCTCAACGTCGCCAACCCTTTGCACGTCCCGCCGACCGGCGTGTTTGTGCGGAGCGAGGTTCTCTCCGCACAAGCGGCCCGGGTTCGAATTCAGACCAAAGTGGTAGGTCCCGCTTCCTCATTCGTTCTGAGTTCCCGGGTCATCGGCCCCGCAGGAAAGGTGGTGAAAGAGCTGAGGACGTCTGCCTCCCGGCCGGGCGAGATGGTGCAGACCCTCTCCGTTCCCGCTCCGAAGCTTTGGTCTCCCGAGCATCCCCACCTCTACCGGTTGGAAACGTCGGTGATCCGGCGAGGACGGACGGTCGATACTCAGACCACGACCTTCGGAATTCGCACGGTACGCTTCGATAAAGACAAGGGATTTTTCCTCAACGGAAAACCGCTGAAGCTCAAGGGGACCTGCAATCACCAAGACCACGCCGGGGTAGGGATCGCGGTGCCGGACTCCCTTCAGGAATGGCGCATCCGAAAGCTCAAGGCCCTCGGTTCGAATGCCTACCGGTGTGCTCACCATCCCCCCGCCCCCGAGGTTTTGGACGCGTGCGACCGGCTTGGCATGCTCGTACTCGCCGAAACCCGCCACTTCGGGGACACCGAACTCACCAAAGCCCCTCCCGGAACGCCGGCGAAGGATCTGGGCGAGCTGCGCGAGATGATTCTGCGCGACCGGAACCACCCCAGCATCTTCATGTGGTCGCTCGCCAACGAAGAACCGCTGCAAGGGACGGAAGAAGGAGCGCGCATCTTCACCGCGATGGCGAAGGCGGTGTGGGCGCTTGATCCTTCCCGCCCTCTCACCGCCGCGATGAACGGCGGTTGGGGCGAAGGCGTGAGCCTCGTCGCGGACGTCGTCGGCATGAACTACGGCCACATTTACTACGACCGGTCCCGCCGCAACCAGCCGAACACTCCCTATTTCGCGAGCGAGACCGCCAGCACGGTCGGCACCCGCGGCGTCTACGAAAGCAGCCGGGAAAAGGGGCATGTAACCGCTTACGATTCGCTCAAGCGAGAGCAGATCGCGGGCGCCGAGGAGGCCTGGCGTCCCGTCGCCGAACGCCCATGGCTGGCGGGCGCCTTCGTCTGGACCGGCTTCGACTACCGCGGCGAACCTGCCCCGTACGGCTGGCCGAGCGTCAGCTCGCAGTTCGGGATCATGGACACCTGCGGCTTTCCAAAAGACAACTACTGGTACTACAAGGCCTGGTGGGGCACCGAACCGGTAGCCCACATCCTGCCGCACTGGAACTGGCCGGGCAAGAAAGGAATGCCGATCGACGTCTGGGTCCACGGAAACGCCGACCGGTACGAACTACTCCTCAACGGACGAAACCTCGGTTCCCAGCCCATGCCCCGGAACGGTCACCTTGAATGGCGCGTGCCGTACGAACCGGGCGTTCTCGAAACCCGCGGCTACCGGAATGGGCGCGTGATCGTGAGGGACCGCGTGGAGACAGCGGGCCCGGCGGTCGGAATTCGACTTCGATCCGACTTTCGCCGGCTCAAGAACGACGGTCAGGATGCCGCCCAAATCGACGTTGAGGTCGTGGACGCCCAAGGCCGCCTTGTTCCGACCGCCGCCAACCTCATCCACTTCACCGTCGCGGGCCCCGGCAAGATCCTCGGCGTCGGCAACGGCGATCCGAGCAGCCACGAAAAGGACAAAGCCTCTCAACGCAAAGCCTTCAACGGACGTTGCGCGGTGATCGTCGCTTCGAACCGCACGGCCGGAAAGCTACTCATCAAGGCATCCTCCCCGGGTATTCGCAATGCCGTGTTTACGCTAACCGTGTCTTCCGATTAGTTCATTACGGTCGGGTGGAGACAGCTCGGGGTTGAGGCTCCGAATCGACCAACTATCTTTCCGTGCTAGGACTTGGAGTGAGGCAGCCTACTGCCTCTTTACGTGAGTCAGGCTCTCAGAACCCAAGAAGGGAGGCTTATGAGAGCCCGTTTGCCCCTAAGGAGCAAGCAAACTTGCTCCTTAGGATTTCGGGCGATCTCTTACCGGCCGGTGAGACTCGCTTCGAATCCGGAGAGACCCTTCACCAACGGGATGGTGATGCGGGTCGCATCCAGATCCACCGTCAGCTTCGTTCCCGCCTTTGGCCAGAGGGTGAAGTCTCGGTCGCTAGAAAGGATCATCAGGCCGATGCGTTTGCCGGCCGGGATTACCTGGTCGTCCGGCTGCAAGTCGAACGTGAGATTTACGAACTCACCCGGCTTGAGCGGCTTGCCCGGGGCCAGCGAGTTGTAGTTCCCACCCTTCGTCAGCGATTTCGCATTCTGAGGATCCGCCCAACCCCGGGTGATGAGGTCCGAGCCGCCCGCCCACGGGAGCTGGACAAGATAGACGGAGAGGTTCGCCGCCGGGGCATTCGAGGCCAGCCGAAGCGTGACGCGAGCCGTGCCCGAGAGGTGAAGCGGGGCCTTCAATTCCGGCGTCGCGTACAGCAGGCGGTTGGGGGAATCACCGGCCTTTGCGAGGGAGGCCGCGTCGAACTGGACGTCATCGGTAAGTTCTTCCCTTCCCTGCCCGGCGTTCGCCTTCGTAACGAGCCCGCCAACCGAGGCGCCTCCCCTCGATAGGTAGAACGTGACCGGCGCCGCGGCCGGATTCGGGAAGTCGGGATAGGGCGTGGGCGCCATTGCCGAACCTCTC
Source organism: Vaucheria bursata (assembly GCA_032358265.1). Lineage (NCBI taxonomy): Eukaryota > Xanthophyceae > Vaucheriales > Vaucheriaceae > Vaucheria > Vaucheria bursata. The sequence continues at coordinate 83,651 of JAULBW010005854.1, read as the reverse complement.
GGCGCGCCTGGTTCCCGCTCCCGGACGATGTACGCCTTGGGACCGGTTTCCACGCCGTTCTCCACCCCGTAAAGAAAGCGGGTGAACCACTTGTTCATCAGCTCGAAGGGAGGATCGCCCCCGTGGCCACCCTGGTGGAAGTACTGCACCACCGGCACCCGCCCTTTGAGCGCCTGGCTGATGCGCACGCTGTGCTCCGGAACCACGTTCCAGTCGTTAAAAGCGTGGGCCATCAGCACCGCGCACTTGATGTTCTTTACGTACGGAAGCAGGTCGCGTCCTGCCCAAAAGGCGTTGTAGTCGCCGGTGCGGCGGTCCCGTCCCTTGACGAATTCGCCGTCGCGGTAGAGCCTATTGGAATTCGCTCGTCGCGCAGGATCGCCGCTGTGGATGAAATCGTATAGGGAATCGATATCCTCGCCCAACCACCCGCCCGGGTGCCGCACGAGGCCGTTCGAGCGGTAGTAGTGATAGTAGGACGTGTTCGGCGCGACGGGAATGATGGCCTCGAGCCCCTTCACGCCGGTCGTCGCCGCCGCTACCGGAAGCGTGCCGTTGTAGGAGGTGCCGGTCATCCCGACTTTGCCCGTGCACCAGGTCGCCTTCACCTGGACCGTCCCATCGTAAGTGGTGAATCCCTTTGCCCGTCCGTTCAGCCAGTCGATGACCGCCTTCGGCGCCAACCGCTCCGCCGGTCCGCCGACCGTCGGGCTTCCGCCCGAAAGGCCGGTGCCCGGGGCTTCGGAGTGCACCACCGCGAAGCCCAGAGGAACCCATCGGGCCACCAACGAATTCGAAATCCGGGCCCGGTTCGGTTCGAATCGGATGTCCGGATGCGAAGTGCGCGCGGGAGGTTCGGCCCCCAACTCATGCTTCACATCCCACAGGATCGCCCCCCCGTTCCCCGTGCCCGCGAAGTAGGGGGAGGACTCATAGATTACAGGCACCCGCAAACCTTCCGTGTCGGTCTGCCGCTGGCGCGTCACGTCCACGTGCACGCGATCCTTTCTGCCGTCCCGGTCGGAGTCAAACTCCGTCTCCACCCAGAGGTGCTCACGAATCCAATCTTCCGACTTCGAGAATGCCGGCACCACCTGAGCCTGTCCGTCACGGAACAGGGGCTTTGCCGGGGGATCCTCGGCGAGGGTGGGCCCAAGGATCAGGGCGAACGCAACTTGAAACATCCTAGTTTGAATTGTAAGGGATGAAACGCCCGTTCGGTTCACGCACGACGCCAAGTAGTCGACGCTCGCAGCCTTGAGTTGAAAATCCGGATCGCGCTTCCATTGCGCCCGCTCGATCTCGCGGGCGGGACAGGCCCAGGCGGAGAGAGTTTCGAATCCCCTCGTCATCGCCGGCGTTCCGGCGGAAACCGTTTCTCGTTCCGGCTACGGCTTGGAGGTAAGTCCGTGGCGCAAGAACTCGACTACGTACTTCTTCTCCTGCTCCGTGAACCGCGTCGGCCGCAGCTTTCCGGCGTCGCCGCCCCGGCTGTAGAACTCCACCACGTCCTCCAGCGTCTTCAGCGAGCCGTTGTGCATATACGGCGCGGTGAGCCCCACTCCCCGAAGCGAGGGTGTCTTGAACGCCCCGATGAAATTCTTGTTTCGCTTCTGCCGCTCGTCGGTCAGCACCGCCATCCGGCCTTCGTCCAAGGGGTCGCCCGGTACCGGCTTCACGCCGATGTTGATGAAGGCGTTTCCAAACTTGTGCGAAGCGTTCGTAAAGTTCGGCCCCGAATGGCAGGCGACGCAACGCCCCTTCGTGGTGAAGAGCAGTAGCCCCCGCACCGCGGCGTACGACATCGCCTTCTCGTCGCCCCGAATCCAACGATCGAACGGCGTCTCGTTTTGCACGATCGAGCGCTGGAAGGTGGCCAGGGCATAGGCCAAGTTCTCCTTGGTCACGCCGCTCCCGAAAACCTTCTTAAACTCCGGCTCATACCCCTTCGCGGTCAGCTCTTTTAAAGCCTCTTCCACGTTCTGGTTCATCTCCTGCGGGTTCTCGATCGGATTCAGCGCTTGCTCTTCAAGGCTCCCCGCACGGCCGTCCCAAAATTGGGTGCTGTTGTACGCAACGTTGATCAGAGACGGCGTATGCCGGCCGAGGGTGTTCTGGCCGTCGCCTTTCGAAAGCCGCTGACCGTCCGCCCATCCGGATTTCGGATCGTGGCAGGTCCCGCAGGACATCGTGTTCGAACCGGAAAGCGCCTTTTCGAAGAAGAGACGCCGCCCCAGCGCCACCTTGGCGGGGGTCGTCGGATTCTCCGGCGGGGTCGGGACCTCCCCGAGAGGCAGGAGTTGGCGCGCGTCCGTCGCCTGATCGGCGCGACTAAGCGGACGCTCCGGTTCCTGAAGGCCATACGCCAATCCAGTGGCGGCGAGGAAGATGCCAAAAATTTGCTTCATCGGTTACCGGGACAGTTTTTAATGCGTACCCAACCGATATGGGTATCGGCATAGAGCGCATTGTAACCCCGTCCCGCCTTCGCGGTGCAGTGGTAGCTCTCGCCCGAGCTCTTCTCCAACTTCGGATTCGTAACGGCCTTCAGGCTACCGTCGGTATGAACGCGTACGCCGACCGCCGGAGTGGCGACGTTATACGCATCCCAAAGCACCTGGAGCTCGGTGACTCCACCCGTCTGATCCGTAAGGTCGATGTCCACGCCATCCCGCACGTTCGCGGAGATGTTCCATGCGTAGCCGACCCCGAAAGGCTTTAGCGAAGGCTTGGAGTTCGGCGAGAACCATATCTCTTTCCCTTTCGAATACGGTTTCACCACCTGGGGCAGGCTGAACGGATCGTCGTAGGCGCGAATATAGGTTCCGCCGAGCACGTCTTTCGCGGGCCAAGTACCGTCCCAGTCGTTCGCGTACATCCGCTCCGCGAGGCCGATCTGCTTCATGTTGGAGATGTTCGCCGCGTTCTTCGCCGCCGCTTTCGCCTGCGCGAACACCGGGAAGAGGATCGCCGCGAGGATAGCGATGATCGCAATGACGACGAGCAGTTCGATCAGGGTAAAGGCGCGGCGCATTCTTGACTCCAGAGTATAGATTTCCCTATTCTCAGTTCGGAATGCACGGGTAAACGCGAACAACGCGGCTAATCCCGAAGAATGTTTCGCGATTAGCCCCTCTCCCATGATCGCTATCCCACACCGCTACTGTTGCATTCATAAAGCATATTCAGCGGAATCCTTCCCGTAGCGCGGGCAGTTCCGGAACGGGCCTTCGCGCCCCGGGGTCTTAGAACGATGGAAACGATCCTGAAGGGACTCGGTTTACTCGCGATCGGCGGCCTCGTGATGTCCGGCTGCATCTTCCGGGCGTTCGAGGAGCAGAACAAGAAGAACGCGGTCGACGAGCGGTCCCGCAATCAGACGCTGGCTAAGGCGGCGCTCATTCTGGACGGGGTGCAGGAGTGGAGCGCCAAACAGGGCGGAGCCCTTCCCAGCCCGACCCAATTCCGGAGCGAAGTCGGTCCCTACGTCAAAGGGAAATCCGGTGCGGACGTGAGTGCCGCCGACGTAGAGGACGCTTTCGGTCGGTTCAACTGGACCTTCCCCGGCGGTCCCGTTTCCGGCATGCCCAGCGAGGTCGAAGTCGGCCACCTGAAAGAGGAAAAGGGCGAGGCGATCGCCTATGCCGACGGTAGCGTACGACGTTGGCGCCCCATCCAGCCGCCGCCAAAGTAGGTCATGCGAACCCGTGGGGGATCAACCCGGTCCGACTTTCACGATGCGACAATGGGCTCCTTTTCTGTGGTACGCGCTGATCTTCGCCAGTTCGTGTAAGACCGTCAACGGCAAGATGATCGATCGGGCGATCCGCAAAGGCGCGCCCGGAAAGCGGGGCGACAAGTTGGCCAAGATTTGGGAGAAGGGATGGTGGGTACCGGTTAAGGGATGGCACATGACGGAGTTCGCCATCCTCTACGGTCTCTTCCGCTATGCCGGGAGGACCAAAGCGGAAGCTCTTCTCCTCGTCTCGATCGGCGCGGCCCTGGACGAATACCACCAGACCTTTGTGCCCGGACGCACCGGCACGCCTCGCGACGTGGCCATCGATATGGGCGGCGCGCTGGTGGCAGCAGGCATCGAGACCGCGTTGGAGAGAAAGTAGGAGTTAGTCCCGAAAGCCGCTCACCCAGTCGATGTCGATGCCGCGCAGCATCAACAATTCGGAAAGCTGGCCCACGTGGCCTTGGAGATGGCGCAGGTTCATCATCTGGTGCGCGATCTTCGTACAGTTCTCATACCAGGGAAACCCGCTCTGCGGATGTTCGAGGTCGAGGCCTTCCACGGTCGGATCGACTAGTCCCGCGACATATCCGACATAGGATAGGAGCCCACTCCGCGAACACGGCTTAGCATCTGCCGGCAGTTCGTACGGCTCCAGATCCCATGGAGCAACCCACATCGCGGAGAAGTCGCGGTGTCGAACGGCCGACATCGCGGACGGAGGTTGGAAGGCCTCTACGTTCTGTCCCAAATAGAGATGGGTGAAATAGACGTTGTGAAACGCGATTCTCCAAAAGGGGCGCGTCACGCCGTTCCAATCGGGGTTACCCGTTTCCGCCGTCACGGGGACGGGCGGGTTGGGCGCGATCCATAGATCGTCGGGACACCGTTCAATGCACCGCGCCATCATCGCCAATCCGCCGTGATATTGCGACTTGAGCGCCTCGCGTATCTCCATGCCGCGAGGCTACCTGTGGATGGGATAACGTAGACCTTCGAGCGTTGAAGATGAAAGTCGAAGTCTCCTCCCACCCCGCCGGATTCTCCGTGTACACCGTCGAATCGAACGGCAGCGTTTTCGAGCTCTCCACCTTCGGCGGCCAGCTATGGAGCTGGACTAAAGCGGGCATCCCTATCCTATTCGCCAACCGCGAAGCCGCGATTGTGGATGGTCAAACCGCCTACCGGGGCGGCGCTCCCATCTGCTTTCCCTACTTCAGCAAGGGACAGTTGCTTCCCCTGGGCACGGTGGTGGAGCCCCAGCATGGGCGGGCGCGTAACTCCATTTGGGACGTAGAGGTTCTCGCTGACGCGCTCGTCTTACGAACCGAGCAATCGGCGGCCGAGGGATACGGCCCGACGCTCTTCCAGTGCGAACTCGCGTACCGCTTTGCCGACGACTTAGAAATCGAAGCCCGCATCGTGAACTCGGGTGACGCGGAGGCCCCCGTCCAATTCGTCGTCCACAGCTATTGGGCGACGTCCAAGCCCTCGGAGGCGAAAGTTGAAGGGCTAGGTGTCTCTTATCTAGACAACCTCGCGGGCTATGCCGAGCGTGATGACGAAGCGTCCTCAGAGAGCCACGTCCCACCCTTCGACCGGGTTTACTTGGAAGGGTCCGAACGGCAAAGCATCCAGACCGAGGCGTACGAGCTCTCCATCGCGACCGAGGGGTGCTCCGGAATCGTATTCTGGAACCCTGGCGAGAACCACCCGATCAAGGACCTGCGACGGCCCGACTTCGTCTGCGTCGAAAGCGGAATCGTCACGCCGTCCGTCTCTTTGGCTCCGCAAGGAGAAACGTTGGTTCGGATCGCCTACCGCGCAGAGGTCACCGGAGGGAGCGCGGGCTCTTAGCCCGCCTCAGGTTCGCGGACTCTCAGTCCGCCGATCATCCTCTTAAGACAAAGCCCTTTGGCGTCAATTCCATCGCCGCCAGGTTAAGCCCCGAAGCCCGCGCTCCCTGGTTGACGTTGCGAGCGATCTCCTTGAGGCGATCCGGGTTCCCTTTCGCGCTCTCCAAAGCGCCGTCGATCAGCAGCGCATGCATCAGGCACGCCTCCGCGAACTGCTGCTTGGTCGCCTCCGTCACTTGCGAAGGCTTCATGACCGACCGAAGCGCCTGGCTAGCCTGGGCCTTCACGGCTTGGAGCTGGGACCGGTTCGGCGTCATCTCCCGCGAACGGGAGGCGTTCCAAGATGCGACCCACCAAAGTGTGTAGGCGTCCGCCACGTTGTCGGTCCGTAACCCATAGGGAGCCATGATCTTGCCCATCTCCGCGATCAGGTCTTTTTGGGCGATCAGCTTCTCCATGTTGGCGGCGGTCTGAGGGTCCTTCGTCCGCATTTTTGCCACGAAGGATTTCATGAATTCCTTCCGCCGAGCCGCCGAAGGGGTGAAGCTCAGGTTGACCGCCGGGGCCTTTTTCTTCGGCTTGGCCTTCGAACCGACGCGGGCGGCGTCCATGACCGCCTCTTCCATGCCATAGATACCCCACCCGTTCGTGTCGAGCACCCCGTCTTGGGCCCGCGCGGTGGCGAAGGACGTCAGAGCGACGAACGCGACGGCAAGGTTGGAAAGCCTCATGTCTCGTCTGGACGGCACCCACTCCCGCGAAGTTTCCTCTAAAGGTCGTCCGTTAACTCGTCCGATTGCCGCTTCACGAGGAATGGCCAAATCCGCTCCACCAGATACGCGGGCTTTAGGTCGAAAGGCGCGGGATTGATCACAAACCCCGGATCGGTTTGCCGCCCGTCTTCACCATCGATCCCAAGGGGAGCGGTAGAGCCTGCCGAAAGGCCCGCTTGAGTGTCGGCGGCAACAAGAACGACCACCGGAAGATGCCCGGCCGTACCCTCGTACACATCCACCACATCCTCCCACCGCGCCCGTACCGCCTCTCGCCCCACGTGATCGACCACGAGAATGCCGTGCTCATCGAGCCGAAGAAGCGCCCGGGCCAGGATGAGGCTTCGCAGGACGATCAAGAAGCCGGTGGCAAAAAGCGCCACCCCCGCCCCATTCGCAAGCCGGCCAAGCATCGATGTCCCCGTTACCGTGAAGAGCCAACCACAAAGGGCGATGCCTCCGACCATCAGGAGCAGATGGAGCAGAGACTTCCAAACCTTGGGACGGTATTCAAACGACTCCGCGACCATCCCATGTTCATCCATGGCTTTCCTGGACGGGTCTGAAGCAAAAGACGTTCACTACGCTGAAGGCGTTTAGCTGCGGAGCCCTATCCCTTCACCGCCCCCAACTGAATCCCCTTCACCAAATGCTTCTGCCCCACCAGGAACAGCAGAATCGGCGGCAGCAGGCTCATGACGCTCGCCGCCATCAGCAGGTTTGTCTGCCGACCGTAGGAGCTGTCGAAGAACATCATGCCGATCGGCAGCGTCCGGAGCGATTCCGACTTCACCATCACCAAGGGCCAGTAAAACGAGCCGTAGTTCCCGAGGAACGTGAGAATCGCCAACGCGATCAGTCCCGGGCGGGCAAGCGGGAGAATGATGTCCCAGAAGATCACGCTTGGCCGCGCCCCGTCGATGCGGGCCGCCTCGTCCAGCGCCTTCGGGATGCCGAACATGAACTGCCGCATGAGGAACGTGCCGAAGGCGCTGAAGGCGGCGGGGACGATAAGGCCGGAGTAGGTGTCCAGCAGGTGCAAGCGCACCATGATCGTGTAGTTCGGGATCATGGTCACGACGCCCGGCACCATTAACGTAGCGAGGTAGAGCTTGAATACCGCATCCCTTCCCCGCCATTCCAATCGGGCGAACGCGAACGCCGCCATCGAGCTCGTAAGGCACTGGAGCAGGGTCACCCATCCCGCAATGAGCACGCTGTTTAAGTAGTAGCGCGCGAACGGTACCTGGGCGAAGACCTCGCCGTAGTTAGCCCCTTTCCACTCTTGGGGCAGCACTTTCCCCCGTTCGATCTCCTCCAGCGGCTTGAGACTTGTACAGACCATCCAAAGGAAAGGGGCCAGAGTGGTCAGCGACAGCACCGTCAGGATCGCGATCGCCGCGATGTTGGGAAGGCTACGCCGCATCTGCATTTCGACCTCCGAAGCGCCAATTGACGAGGGTAATCGCGAAGATGAGCGCGAACAGGGCCCACGAGATCGCCGACGCGTAGCCGATCTGGAACCGCTCGAACGCGTGGGAGTAGATGTGATAGGCGAGGGTCGTGGTCGTCCCCGCCGGCCCGCCCCCGGTCATGATCCGGGCCGTTTCGAATCCGCCCTGCAGGCCGCCGATGGTGGACATGACGACGATAAAGAACGTGGTCGGCGCGAGCTGTGGCCACGTCACGTTTCGAAAGCTCGCCCACGCCCCCGCTCCGTCGAGTTGGGCCGCTTCGAGATATTCCTCCGGCACGTTCGTGAGCGCGGCCAGATAGAGCAGCATGTTGCTCCCCCCGATCGCCGCCCAAACCCCCATGAAGGTGAGCGCATCCCGAGCGCCGAGCCCAAACTGCTCCCGTTGAAAGCCAACTTTCTCGACGCCAAGCCCGAACAGGTTGCGGGTGGAGAGCAGCCACTGCGGCACATCCCCTTCCAACCCCATCGAATTCATCGCCGCGCGCAGTCCTGTGTTGATCGGTCCGAAATCGGGGTTGTAGAGCGCCTTCCAGAGGATCATCAGCGCGACTCCGCTGGTGAAGCTCGGCAGGTACAGCAAGGTCCGGTACGTGCCGATTCCCTTAACTTTCCGGTTCAGTAGAATCGCCACCCACAAGGCCCCCGCAATCGCTACGGGGAGCCCCAGCATCATGTAGAGGGTGTTGATGAAGTAAAGCCAGAAATCTTTATCGCTTAGGAGGTCCCCGTAGTTCTTCAACCCGACGAACCGGGTGGGGACCGTCTGCTGAAGGTTCCAGTTCGTAAAGCTAGCCCCCAGCGAGAAGATCAAAGGACCGACGGTGAAGAGGAGAAACCCGATGAGATTCGGAGCCAGGAAGGCGAGCGCGGTGCGCGTATCATCTCGCTTCTTCATCCTTTCCCCTGGGTTAACTCACGGTAGCGGGCGGCGAGTTGGGGGTCCTCCGCCACGGTCTTCCGGATCTCTGCATTTACGGCCTGGGTGGCATCTACCAGCGCCTGCTCAGGCGATTTCAATCGGTTCTGGAGCAGGTCAAACTGGGTTTGAAAGAGACGGTCCGCCACGCTGCCGTCGATAAACGGCGAAATCTGGTCCGCAATCGCGTGGGCCGCTAGCTCCCGCCAGACGTCGTTCGCGTCCTCCTCCGGGTGGTCCTTGTCATGAAGAAAGCCGTCCTCCTCGGCGTACTGCCGAAAGGCGGAAACGCCGTCCGCCTGCTTATTGATCAGCCGGTTGAAGTCCGCCGAGGCGATGTAGAGGAGGAAGTCGAGCGCCGCCTTCCGGTCCTTGACCGCCTTGTTGATGAGGGTTGCCCGCCCGTAGCCGCGGAACTGACGCACCGTCTGGTGGGGCGATTCGAAGACCCCTAAGCGAAGATCTTTCGCGTTGCGAAGTTGGGAGAGCCACCAACGTCCGCCCATTGCCATCGCGGACCGTTTTGCCCCGAAGAGGGCGATGTCGCCGGAGCCGAAGCCACCCTGCGAGGCCATGCTCGCCGCTTCGTTCGGAGTCGGTGCGACCTTGTACTTGTAGACAAGGTCGACCATGAGCCGGGTCGCCGCCAGGGCCTCCGGGGTATCGAGGACACACCGCGTGCCGTCTTCCGAAAACACCCGTGCGCCGAAGCCGTAAAAGATGTGCCGCCAGTTCCACCAAGGGAACATCAGGCCGTACCGCGTCACCTTCCCCTGGTCGTCCCGCACCGTCATTCGCTGGGCCAGCTCAATCATCTGAGGCCAAGTGATAGCCCCCTTCGGATACGGCACTCCCGCCTCGTCGAACAGGTCCTTGTGAAACCAGATCCCATCCGCGGCGATGTTCGTGGGTACCCCATAGACCCGGCCGTCGTAGACCGCCATGCCGTGGATCCCCTGGTAGGTGTCCTTCTGCACGTCGATCCCGCGCGACTTCAACTCGTCGGTGAGATCCATCGCGATCCCCGACCTGACGAAGGCGGAAAGGTGGTAGCTACTGCCGCAATCGAACACGTCCGGCCCGACGCCCGCTAACGACTGGACGATGATCTTGTCCACCCCGCCGTTGTTGGAATCGAGTTCCGCAACGTAGCGCGGATGAAGGCGGTTGAAGAGCGCGATCTGCTCCGACCGCAGCGGGTTCGGATCCGAAACCCATACGACCGGCTGCTTCCCTGCCTTGGTCTGCGGCTGCATGCGCCAAGCGACCAGAGAGAGCACCGAGAGAAGCCCTACGCATCCCGCCAGCACGCCCTTCATCGGCCGTCCCTCCCCGCCTCCGCCCCATCGCGGACGATCTCCATTTTAAATTTCCTTGCAATCGAAGCGCTTCGATTACCATAAAGTAGTTTAACTCATGGGGTGCAGATTGGAGAAATGAAAATTCGAAGAGAGCGGTGTTTTGGGCTTCGCCCTCGGTGTAACGGTATTGCGGCGTAGCGGTCTTCCAACACCGTAACACCGCAATACCAGGCGCGTAGCGCCGGAACACCATTGCGAAGCGGTTTACCGAAACCGCCGCAAACGCAACGAGTTCGCGATCACCGAGATGCTTGAGAGCGCCATCGCACCTGCCGCCCACATGGGACTGAGGCGGCCTGTCATGGCGAGGGGGATCATGACGACGTTGTAGCCAAACGCCCACACGAGGTTGCCCCGAATGGTGCTCAGCGTCGCCCGCGCGAGGCGAATCGCGGTGGCGACGCCCCGAAGGTCGCTTCGGAGCAGGGTCACCCCTGCCGTCTCCATCGCGACGTCGGTGCCGCCGCCGATCGCGATCCCAAGGTCGGCCTGGGCGAGCGCGGGCGCATCGTTCACGCCGTCGCCCACCATCGCTACCGCCCCCGCTGCCTGGTGCTTCCGCACGATTTCCGCTTTGTCGGCGGGTAGCACCTGGGCTTCCACCCTTTGGACCCCCACCCGCCCTGCCACCGCCTCGGCGGTCGCTCGGTTATCGCCCGTCACCATGATGGGGCTCAAGCCTAGGGCCTTCAGCTCACCAATCGCCGCCGCGCTGTGCTCGCTCACCGCATCCGCGACCGCAAGCACCGCCACGACCGTACCATCCACCGCCGCCAGCATCGCGGTCTTGCCTTCGGCCTCCAACCGCTGGAGCTGGACCTCGACGGACGGTTCGACCGCGAACGCCCAGTCGGCCATCAAACGCCGCGTACCGACGAGAACGGCGTGGCCATCGACGATCGCTTCCACCCCACGTCCCCCGTGCGCCTTGAATCCCTCTGCCTTCAGTGGTTCGATGCCCTGCGACCGAATCCCTTCCACGATGGCGCGGGCCACAGGATGCTCAGAGGCCACCTCCGCCCCCGCGATCAGGGCTCGCCAATCTCCCTCGACCACCCTGAGGAGGTCGGTCAAGCTGGGCTTGCCCTCTGTGATCGTGCCTGTCTTATCGAGCAGCACGGTCCGAATCGCCCCCGCTCTCTCAAGTGCGGTTCCATCCTTGATCAGAATGCCCAGCTCCGCACCCCGTCCGGTCCCGACGATCAACGCCGTCGGCGTGGCCAGCCCGAGCGCGCAGGGACAGGCGATTACTAAGACCGCCACCGCCGGCAGAAGCGCCGCATCCCAAGTCGCACCGAACGCGAACCGGTACACGAGGAACGTGCCCAGCGCAATCAGGATTACGATCGGCACGAAGACGGCGGACACCTGGTCCGCCAGCTTCTGCACCGGCGCCTTCGAGCCTTGGGCGCGCTCGACCATCCGTACGATCTGCGCTAGGGTCGTCTCCGCGCCAACCTTCGTTGCCCGGTAGAGCAGAGTGCCGCCCTGGTTCAAGGTGCCGCCGGTAACCGAGTCCCCCGGCCGCTTGGTGATGGGGATCGGTTCGCCGGTCAGCATCGACTCGTCGACGTAACTCTCCCCTTCCGTCACCTCTCCGTCGACGGCGATCTTCTCGCCGGGACGCACCCGGAGGAGCTGCCCGATCTGGAGTCGCTCGATCGGCACGTCTATTTCTTGACCACCGGCGTGCACGACCGTCGCCGACTTCGGAGCGAGTCCCATCAGCTTCTTAATCGCAAGCGACATGTTCCCCTTCGCGCGGGTTTCCAAGAATCGGCCGAGCAGGATCAGGGTGACAATCACCGCCCCGGTTTCAAAGTAAACATGCTCGCTCTGGGCATGCCCGCCATGGCCGCGAAAAGCGAGGAGGGCATACACGCTGTACGCCCACGAGGCGCCCGCGCCCATCGCGATCAGAGTGTCCATCGTCGCGGAGCCGTGGCGAAGCGCTTTTCCCGTGACGATGAAGAAGGCGCGCCCGCACCCGAAGATCACGGGTGTGGTGAGGACGAAGAGGAGCCAGTTTGCCCACTCGGGGCGAGGGTGCCAGAGCATCGAGAGGGCCACCGCCGGCACGGTCAGGGCGATAGCGGCGATGAGGTTGGTGCGGGGCGCCGAACCCGTCTCAGAGGAGAGGTGGGCGGCGTGATCTTCGGGATCCTCGGCAGCGCTCGGGGCATGGTCGTGGCCCTGAGGTTGAGGGTGGGCGTGGGGGCGAGCGGCGTAGCCCGCGTTCTCCACGGCTTGAATGAGGGTCTGGGCATCCACCGCCGAATCGTGGGCGACGGTGGCGCGTTCGTTGGCGAAGTTCACGCTCGCCTCGGTCACTCCTGGGACCTTGGCGATCGCCCGCTCCACGCGCCGGACGCAGGAGGCGCAGGTCATGCCCTCGATCTGCAGTTCGGTGGTCGCCGGGCTCGGGGCCTCGGCGTCGGGATGCGGATGGGTTGTCATTTTTCTGTCTTTTAGCGGACGGTGTAGCCTTCTTCCGTTACCGCCTCGGTCAAGGCGGCAAGGCTCACGCTTTCGTCGTGGGTCACGGCGGCGGTGCCGCCTTCGAGCTCGACCTTGGCCGACTGGACGCCGGGGACGGCCTCCAGGGCCTCGGTAACCCCGCGCACGCAGTGGCCGCAGGTCATGCCTTCGATCTTCAGATTCGTGATATTGCTCATGGTTTACCTCCGGGGGTATTTCAGCGGACGAGGCGCGAAAGGGTTACGCGCAGCTCTTCCAAAAGGTCTTCCTGGCTCATCGGCTTCGCCCGCTCGTGTTCGGTCTCGCAACCGTGGCCGACAATGCACGTTTTGACATGGCTGGCCGCCAATTCCGCGCCAACTTGATCCAGTGCCGAGCGGGTGGCGGAGAGTTGGGTAAGGATGTCGCAGCAGTACTCCCCCTGCTCCACCATCCGCCGCAACCCCCGAATCTGCCCCTCCACCCGGGCCAGCCGCCGATCGATCGCCTTCTGGGCTTCCGCGTCCATGAAGAGATTATACCCCTACGGGTATCAACATCGCGAAGCGATGTGTAGCCGTCGCATCAGCGACGTCCGGAAACCTAGCCGGAACTCATGCGACGGCTACACGCGCTTCGCGCGTTGGTCAGTGGCGAGACATTCGACTTGGCCGCACTCTTAAAAACACGCCTAGCGTGACCGGCGTCTTCCCGTAGTACGGTTCTAGGCTCGACGGGAACCGGTATAGCCCCGCGTAGGCTCCCACTCCGATGTCGAACCCGCCCCGGTGGGCGATGTCCTTCGTCGCGCCGAAGGTCAGCTTGTCGATACGGTATGTCCCCGGGGGGACGCCCACCAGTTCGTCCTTTGCCACGTTCTCGAACCGGGCGTAGTAGTTCCAGTCCCCCCGGAACAGCCCGCCTTCCAGCAGGTACGCATCCTCATGGTGCCCGTCGTGTTTGATGTTCCGACCAAACAAAGCGGTCAAGGCCATGTCCCCCCGACCGTAATGCGCGCTGCCCGTAATCCGTCGCACATCGCCCGGCTCATGCGGTTCGGGCTCCTTGAGGAAGCCGTAGGCGCCGCTGAAGGAGAGGTTACGGGTGGGGTTATAGGTGACGCGGGCCGACGCCGAGTCGAATCGGATGTTGTCCGGCGAGTACCGGTTCTCGTCCGGCTCTTCCCCCTTAAACGCCGAGCCTTCCACCTTCCATTTATCGCCGAAGGTCAGGCCTAGCGTCGCCACTCCGAACGTGATGTGGGTGCTATCGAACCAGTGGTGAGAGATCGGGGCCTCCGGATTCTCCATTCCGCTGGGCCGCATCAGATACATTGAACCGCCAAGCGCGGGCTCGCCGATAGGGGCGAAGTAGACGAAGCCGCGTACATTCCCCTTGATCGCCTTGCTATACGTCACCGCCAGCTCGGAAATTAGGTCGTGCGGATGCTGGCGGTCACGTAGCGGCTCACCGTAGGCCGTTTCCCCGGTTTGGAAGAGGTTGGGATAGCCGTTCCGGCCGTTGAACACCGGGTCGAGTGAGCCCATCAGCCGGAAGCCAAGCGTCCCCCCGCCGGTCTCCCGCTTCGCCATCAGCATCGGCATCGAGTTCGAATAGAACTGCTGGTCACCCCGCTTGCCGCCCGCGTCGGAGAAGTTCAGGGAAAACGAGCCCATGTAATAGAGGTTGTATCGGCCCGCCGCGCCGAGGTCCTTCATGAACATCGGTGAGTCGTCCGGCAGCCACGTGGTGCCGGAGCCTTCGCGGGCCATCGACCACGGGCCGAAGAAGCCACCCATTGCCCCCATGTCCATGCCCGCCATATCCCCGTGCTCCATCTCCTTCCCTTCTTGGGCGGACCATTCGGCGAGGGTCAGCGGCTTTGAATCCTTGTATCGCGGATTCTCCGCCACGTAACGGTTGAACGCTTCGACGGAGGTGAACGCGCGGGACCACGCGTTGCAGAAAACGTGGTCCCCCTCGTCCTCCAGGAACACGACGCCGGGAATGTTGCTCGTCCACTCTCCCTTGTCGTCGGAAGTCAGCCGCAGCGGGCGCGCGGGGTCCTCCGTCGGAGCGTGAACCTCCGCCGCGCCCTGATACTGGGCGGCGAAGTCGCGTGCGCACATCACGCATCGCACAGGATAAGTCTTCCCGCCCGTCTTGACCGTCACCATTCGCGGGCCCTTATCTTCTTTCGGAATGGGAATCCCGCAGTGGGCGCACTTGGGCATCGTCTGGGCGGACGCGCCCGCGACGAGCCCTAAGCCGAGCGCAAAAGCGAAGAGCTTCATCCGTTCTTCTCGATCGCGGCGAGCAACTCGTCCAGCGAAAGGGCCTTCAGGTCGGAGACCTTGTTCTCGGCGACGTACCGCTCAAACGCCTCCTTCGAGTGGAAGGCCCGCGAAAGCATCGCGCACTTGGCGTGGCTGCGGACGTCGTTGACGAACACCACCCCCTCCGCCGGCACCAGTTTGCCGTCCTGATTCTTCACCGTTGCCCACTTTCCACCTACGCGATGCAGCAGCACAGGCTCCCCCTTCTTTTCGGAAGGAGCATAGATGAACAGGTCGTCCGCGTACTTCTTCGCGTCCGCTACCGCGCAGTACACGCAACGGTATTCGATCTTCTTTTTGCCGTAGCGCAGGACTACTTCGTTGTCTTGGGTCTTGGTGTTCTGCACCACCTTCAGTCCGCAAACGGGGCATGGCACTTCGTGGGCCATCGCAGCCACCGGGAGGGCGAACACCATCGCCGCTAAGAGGAAATTCTTCATCGTTTCAATCCTTTTCCTTTCTTTTCCGCGCAGCCGCCGCATCCGCAGTCCGGCTTCCCCTTCGGCACCCCGAGGCCCATCGTGCGCAGGATATGGCGCACCGCAAAGACCGCGGAAACGATGAGGAGCAGGGCGACGAATGCGGCTTCCATCACTCGACCTCGAAGACAAAGGCGACGGTGGAAATCTTTCCGCCGCGCTGGAACTGGGCCCATGCCTTGTAGAGACCCGGCCGGGGGAAACGCGCCGTGAACCGCACGTCTCCTTTCTTCGCCAGCGCTTCCGCTTCCTTGTCCTCCGCGGGATGACTGTGGACGAACGTGCCGCCGTCCTGGTGGATGATCATCAGGTGGCCTTGGGCGTCGAGATACGGCTCAAGGTCGGTCACCGGCCGACCTGTCTTCTCGTCGCGCAACTTGAATGAGAGCACGGTGGTCTTGCCCACCGGGATCTTCTTCTCCAAGGGCACGAAGTCGGCCACGATGCCGCCGTCCTTCTGCGGTCCCTTTGTAGGGATGAGCTTCGGTGACCACGTCGCCGCCGGTCCCTTGAGACGGAGAGGCGTACTGATGACCTGCGATCCCTTGTCCTTCGGCGCGACGTCCGCGAAAACCAGGTAATCACCTCCCGCCGGGAAGGTCCAATCGAGGGTGAAGGTGCCGTCCGCCTGCTGCTCGGGGTGTTCATGGATGAACCAGCCGAGGTCCTTGCTCACCACGATCAGATGGAAGAGCTTGGTGTGGGCCTCGTCGAACTCCTTCACGACCTCGCCGGTCTTGCCATCTTTGATGGCAAGGTGCAGCTTAAGCGGCTCCCCCGCTCTCGCGTCTTCGGACAGGTGGAGCAGCTCGACTTTGTACGGTTTGACCGCCGTCGTCCCCTTCTTCGCCTCGCCGTCCTTCACGGGCACGGTGAAGGCGACCGCGATCGGCTTTTCGCCCGGAGGCGTCACCTTCAGGTCGATTCGGTAGTCGCCGCCGTGGGGGAAGAACAGTTCGATGCCGTAATCGCCCGGCACGCCTTCGGTATGGATCGGCGGCTTCGCCACCGGCATCCCGGGCATGGAGGGCATGGTCACGGTGGCGGTAGGCGCCGCGTTCGGAACGCCCTTCTTACCTTCGATGGCGTCGTCCTGCGTGGTGTCCGAAAGGCGGAATTCGATATCGATCGTCTCCCCCGCGAATACCCCCTCCTCCGGCACCCGGAGCTCGACCTGGTACTTACCTGCCTTGGCGGTCGTGGCGTAATCGTTCTTCACGGATGCCTTCTCCTTCAAGGGCCCTTGGGCCGCCGCGTTCTTCACGTATCGGAGGGGCGCTTTGTCGAATTTGGCTTTATTTGCTTTCTGGGCAAAGACGTACCGCACGCCCTGCCAATCGGAGTGGGCTACGGGCTTGGCCGTCCGCACCTTGGTGACCGGATCAAAAAGAGAAATACCGAACGGCTTGCCGCGCTTCCGAGCCGCCGCGATGTGCTTCGCCGGGGCCTTTTCGAAGGTCTCCTTGCATCCGGAGCAGCAGTACGCGTAGCGGATGCCACCGAGTTCGGTGACGGCGCCCGAAGACTTTACCGGGCTGCCCATCACGGGGCAAACGAGGTTGCTCAACGTGAGAAGAAGAGGAGTGAGGATCACTGGGCGACCTCACGGGAAAGGTTGTTCATAGACATTCGCTTCTGGATTCGTGCAGAGGGCGACGCGTGAAAGCGCCGCGACGAACGGAGAGGAATGCCGGAGGGCCTGGGAAGGGAGCGCGGATCTCCTACGGAAGGGATGGGCGCACGCAGGCGGTCGGGCCACGGGTGGGCACGCGACGGGCGGACGTGAAAGAGGGCTCCGGCGCGGCCTAGTTAGGCGACGGGAGGTGCACGGCCGCGGTCCGGTTGACGCGCGGGATCCGGCGGGGAAGCGTCCGTAACGGACGGAATGGGAGCCTGGAGTTCTACTGCCGACCGAAGCTCGGGCACCGTCACCGGCGGCTCAGGCAGAGCAAGATCGAAGCCAGGACCGGTGGGAATGAGGAACTTCGCTTCGAGCTTCGCGGTCTTGGGGACCAGCTTCACCTCACAGCAGCAGTCCTTCTTCTCTTCCGGCGGAGCCGGGGCCTCGGCCTTCGTCTTGGCGCAGCAAGACTCCTTGACGACCGGGATGGGCTTCGCGACGGCCTGCGTCTTCGGACAAGAAGGCGCTCCACACAACATGGCCGCCAGCCCCTGCCCCGACGTCCCCAGCAAAACCAGGAACGCGGCCAAGAACTTCGCCACCAAGCGCACGGGCACCGCAAGCCGCATCTCTACTCTATGTACCCCAGCGGGAAGCAGGAAGTTCCCCCTGGGACCGGCCGAACGGTATTGCGGTGTTACAGTGTTGGAAGACCGTAACACCGCAACAC
The DNA here is from genome assembly GCA_032358265.1 of Vaucheria bursata. Taxonomy (NCBI): domain Eukaryota; class Xanthophyceae; order Vaucheriales; family Vaucheriaceae; genus Vaucheria; species Vaucheria bursata. Next base: position 65,906 of record JAULBW010005854.1, on the reverse strand, counting down.
TAGGCGCGAAGCGCCGGAACACCGTTCCGCTCTCATCTCCTATCCGTGTATCGTAACCGGATGCTGACGCCGTTAGCGGCCCTCGCTTTCGTCCCGAAGGACACCCCTAAGTTCCCCCTCACCATCGACTCGATCATGCGCGGTCCCGCCCTCGTGGGGCAGGCTCCTCGTAATCTCCGGTGGTCGGCGGACGGCAGTCAGCTCGGCTTCCAGTGGGCGAAACCGGACGGCAAGGTCGAGCCCGACTACAAGTCGTACGTCGTGAACCGCGATGGCACCGGACTCAAGCTCGGCAGCCTTCCGAACGACGCTCGCCCGACGTTGTCAACCACTTCGACGCGCGATGTCACTGCTTACGAATCCGGCGGCGACGTCTTTGTGAAGAACTCCCGCACCAACGAAACGACCCAGGTCACGAAGACGGCGGAATCCGAATCCAACCCCCGCCTCCTCGGCGACGGCAAAACCGTCGCGTTCGTCAGAGGGGGCAATCTCTTCCGTGCCGACGTTGCCACCGGCACGGCAGTGCAACTGACGGATATTCAGACCGAAGGCACTCCCAATATCGCTGCGACCGCGATCAAGATTCCCACCGGCTACCGCACCGGCACCTTCTCCTACTCACCCACCTCGAGCCACGCCTTCGTGGATGTCTCTTTCTCCCCCACGGGCGGAAAGCGGACCCAGGTGCCGAACTACGTCACGAGCGATGGCTACAACGTGATGATCCCCAGCTACGAGAAAGCGGGAGCCGTCCAACCACGCAATAAGACGCTTATCATCGACCTGAAAGACGGCTCCGTAGTCGAACTGGCCACGCCCCGCCCCGGCCGCGTCTTCGGCGTCCGCTGGTCCCCGGACGGCCGCCGGGCCCTCGCGATAGCCCGTGCGGAAGACCACAAGGACGACTGGATCCTTGGCTTCGACTCCCAGACGGACAAGACGGCCGTTCTCTGGAACGAGCACGACGATGCTTGGGTGGGCGGCCCTTCGCGCGGCGTGATGGGCTGGTATCCCGAGGGCGACCGGTTCTACTTCACGACCGAAAAGGACGGCTTCGCCAACCTGTATTCAATGTCCGGCGACGGGGGCCCTGCCGAACCGCTCGCCGCCGGTCCGTTTGAAGTCACCGACATTCGGATGGACACTGAGCGGAGGCGCTTCACCTTCGTCTCCAGCGAAGGCAGCCCCTTCCGCCGCCACGTCGCCGCCGTCGGCTTCGCGGGAGGTCCACGGGTTCGCCTGGCGGAGTTGTCGGCCGACGAGGACGCGGTCTACACCGTCTCGCCGAACGGAAAGGACATCGCCGTCGTCCGCTCCACCCCCAACCGTCCCGCCGAGCTGTTTATCGGCAACACCCAGATCACTCAAACCCCGACCGAGGAATTCCTCGCCGGCCCGTGGATCGCCCCGCCGATCGTGATGGTGCCGAGCACCGACGGCGTGCAAGTACCCGCCCGGCTGTACAAGCCGAGGAACTGGCGTCACGGCGGCCCCGCCGTCATCTTTGTCCATGGCGCGGGCTACCTCCAGAACATCTACGAAGGGTGGAGCCACTACTTCCGGGAGTACATGTTCCACCACTATCTCATGTCGCGCGGCTATGCGGTCCTCGACATGGACTTCCGCGCCTCCGCCGGCTACGGCAAAGCCTGGCGCACCGCCATCTATCGCCACATGGGCGGCAAGGACCTCGACGACCAGATCGCGGGCGCTCGGTACCTCGTGAAGGAACTCGGAGTGGGCAAAGACCGGATCGGCATCTACGGTGGAAGCTACGGCGGCTTCATCACCCTCATGGCGATGTTCCGCGCCCCCGACGTCTTCGCCGCCGGCGCGGCCCTACGTCCGGTGAGCGATTGGAGCAACTACCACCACGGCTACACGACACCGATCCTCAACACGCCCCAAGAAGACAAAGAGGCCTACTTCCGAAGCTCTCCCGTCAACTTCGCATCGGGTCTAAAAGGATCGCTCCTGATCTGCCACGGCATGGTGGACGTGAACGTCCACTTCGAAGATTCAGTGCGGTTGGTGCAGCGCCTGATCGAGTTGGGTAAGCGCAATTGGGAAGTGGCACCGTATCCGGTCGAGGATCACGCGTTTACGAAGCCTTCCAGCTGGGCGGACGAATACCACCGGATCGCCGAGCTGTTCGACCGCACGATCGGCCCCAATCGGAAGAGATAGACGGAGCGCGGGCCACCGGCCCGCATCAGGTACGCGGGCGTCTCGCCCGCCGGTATCGCTATCCGGCGGCCCAGAGGGCCGCGGACCTGATGCGGGCCGGTGGCCCGCGCTCCGTTCATCTTTCGAAGCGTATCGAGTTTAACGAGTAGGCCGGAACCTCCATCACCGCTTCCCCGTTCCGAACTTCGACAAGCCCGTCTTTCGGCACCACCGCCTTCGGTCCGTACGGCGGATTGGTCATTCCGGGCCGCCCGCTCATCGATCGCATCCGGCCCGAGCGGGGCGTAAACGTACCAAGAGAGACGGACGAAGTCACCGCCCTGTCGGTCGTGTTCACCACCGTCAGCACCAGAGAACGACCGTCCTCGCTCCGCGTCGCGAGTACGTCCAATCCGTCTGCTGATGCAAACACTCGCAACGGCAGATGGTCGGAAGAAAGCATCCGTTGCGCATCGTAAGGCGGCATGCCCCACACGTGATCGCTGGTGAAAAACACCTGCCCCTGATCCCATCCGTTGTCGTTCTGCCGCCACGGTTGGAGGCAGTTCGCCGCGCAGTCGACGAGCACGAAGTCGCCGTGGCGCCGAGTCGCGTTGAGGGTGGTGCCGTGCCCTAATGCCCGCTGCATGTCGTGGCGGTTGCCGTTCTCCTCGAACACGACCGCCTTGAGCGTCGTATTCGGATTCCACGCCTTAAACATCGCTTGGGCACGCCCTAGCTCCCGGTCGATACCCGTGCCCGAGTTCGCGTCGTCGCTCCAGAAGTGGAAGTCCCAAGCGGTGGCCACGCCGTCGACCGCATCGAACACCTTCTTCATCGCGGCGGGCGCGTCCGGCACCCACCAGGCGCCGCAGACGAGCTTGATGTTCGGATTCCGGCCGTGGATCGCCTTCGACAACCGCCGGAACCGCTCGGCGTAATGCGCCATCGCCTCCTCACTCGGGTTAGCGATCGCTTCCTCGTTGCCGATCTGGAGGTACGCGAAGCGGTACGGCTCCGGATGCCCGTCGGCGGCCCGTTTTCGGCCCCACTTCGAATTGGCCGGAGCCGTCAGGTAATCCGCGAGGTCGGCGGCATCCTCCGGCGTCTCCTCGGGATTGATCGCGAAGGCGGACTCGATCTTCGCCGCCTCGCAGAAGCGGAGGAATTCGAAGATCCCGAAGCCGTGGGTGGAGACGGGGTTCCAGTGCCCGATGTGCGGCGGACGGCGATCGGCGTCACCGATCATGTCCTTCCAGCGGTAGGCGGGAGTGTTGATCATCGTCCCGCCGTACCGCAGGAAGGTCAGGCCTCCCTTCTCCAGCATCCGAGCGATGTCGCCCCGGAACGGCAGCCCTTTATACAGTTCGCCGTCCATGAGCACCGCCTGGTCCATCCAAAGGGAGCCCTTTCGATCGATGGTGACCGTAAACCGTGCTTTCGGATCGGTCGCGCTCGGGTTAAGCCGGAACGGAGCCTTGGCCCAACTCCCGCCGACAGGTACACGCTGGGTGGCGTACGTCCGCCTTCCATCGGCACTTTGTAGCGTAACCATCGCCGTCCCCACGTCCCCGCGCAGATAGATTCGCCCCTCCATCGGCCGCCCTTTCCTGACCGCGATCCCCCAACGGTTTAGGCCCCGGTTAGCCACGCCAACCCGACCCGCACCCCCTCCATGAGAAATCTTTTGGCAAAGCGCCCCGTTGAACGCACTTCCCTCTCGGTCAAAACGCGCCGTGACACCCGCCGTGCGCACCGCGTCCCACATCGCGCTGACGCCCGCCCCCTCGAACCCCAAGGGAGCCGGCTTGCCGTCGATCCGCACATCCCGGAACGAGACGTTCGAGTGCCAGGTTCGCAAAGCGATCTTGCCCGCTAATAAAGGTCGGTTCGAGTCTATGAAATCGATGCGGGGAGCCGTCTCGTCGTCCAGATACACCCGGATGCGCGGCCCGTTCAGCGCCACCCGTAACCGGTGCCACCGCCCCGGCACGAGCGGCGCGGAGACAGTTTGCAGCGACTGGAAGTCGTTCCGGTGCTTCCCAAGCACGATTTGGCGCGCCTTTGCCGCGAGCGACACCTCGTACCCGTCGAACGAATCCGGCCCCAGTCCGGGATACGACACCCGGACCAGCAGCCCCGCGTTCTCCGTCATGTCGTTCGAAATCGCGAGACTGGCCTCCACGGTCCCGTCGGCCATGTCCGGCATCTCGCGCACGAGCTTTGGCCCGTTACCCGCCCGCACATGGATCCCATCCTTCTCGGGGAACCAGTGCCCCCCGTACATGCGCCACCCCGCCGGGCTCGAGTTCGCAGGCGGCTCTTCGAAACTCTCCCCAAAGATCCGCTGGGCATAGAGCCCTCCGTAGATCTCATGGTTTACGTCCTCGATGCACGAGCCGTACATGCGGGGGGTGATCCGGTTCAAGACCCGCTCCGGATCGACGGTGATCTTCACCGGCGCCGCTATCAAAGCGAGGGCCAGGATCAATTCGAGACCTCAACCCGCGCTCCCGTCTCCACCGATCGAATCGCGGCGTGGGCGAGGGTTAACGCCCGTTGCCCCGCCCGCGCATGGACTGGCGGCTCTTCTCCGTTCTTAAACGCCGTCAGCATCGCGTCGATGTACAGATCGAACGTGCGGTGGAACTCGCGGTCGATGTCGTTGAAGTACCCCGCTTGCCACGTCTCGCCAAGTTCACTGCCCGCCGCATTGAACGTATAGCGACGCACCGTGTCATCGATCACGACCCGCCCCTTGGTCCCGCTGATCTCAATCCGCTGGGTATCGGGATAGGCGTACGACGTATCGTACGAACCGACAAGGCTGCCCACCGCGCCGCTCATAAACTTCAGGGAAAGCGCCATCGTGGACTTCCGGTCCGTCATTTCCGCCGAGATCGCCGCGATGGGACCGCAGAGGTGCTCCAGCATGTCGAAGCCGTGGCACTGGGTCTCGATCAGGTTCGCGTACGGGTGGTCACTCGATCCTTCGCCACCGAAGCGCCAGGTCGCGAAGATCACATCCCCCACTCGCCCTTCGTCCATCGCCGCCTTTGCCAGCCGCACCGGCTTGGCGTAGCGGTGGTTGAAACAGATCGCAAAGAACCGATCCCCTGCGGCTTCCAACAAGGCTTCCGCTTCCGCCGGTTCGAATACCAGCGGCTTCTCGACCAGCAACGGATATCCGGCCCGGATCACCTTCATGGTCGGCTCGAAATGGCCCTGGTTCGGGAGGCAGACGCTCACGAGGTCCGGACGCTCCCGCTCCAGCATCTCGTCGATGTCGGTGTACCCACGCACCCCGTATTCGGCGGCCCGGTTGAAGGTCCGCTCGGGGGTCCGCCCCGCAATGGCGCAGAACTCCACATCCGGGCGCGAGGAGAACACCCGCGCGTGCTGCCGTCCCCATCCGCCCGCGCCGACGAGCGCAACCTTCACTGTTCGATCACCACCTTGCCCGTGTTACCCGCCCAAAATAGCTCGAACGCCTCTTGAATCCCTTCCACGCCCATCCGGTGCGTGATGATCTCCCCCAGGTACGCCCGGTTCTCCCGCAGCAACCGGTAGTTCTCCTCTAGTTCGTGATAGGCGAAGTACTCGCTGCCGATGAGAGTCATCTCCCGGAAAACGAAGTCGCCGTACAGGCTCTTGATCGTCAGCCCACCGCCGTGGGCCACGCTCACCATCACTCCCCGGTGCGCGAGCAGCCCCATGCACTCGTCCCGCACTTCCTCGCGGCCCGCCGCATCGATGGCAACGTCGGGTGCGCCGATCCCGTGGTGTTTAAGCCCCTCCGCGAGGGTCATCTCGGTGGTCAGGATAGGCAACCCGCCCAACTTCTCCGCCAACGCGAGCCGGTAAGGAACAACGTCCGAGATCACCACCGGCACATCCGGCCCCAGCATCAGCTTCGCCATCGCGAGGATGCCCAGCCCGACTGGCCCGGCGCCGGGAATCAGTACCGACTGAATATCGTCGTGCGCCCGCTTCGCGCGTTTGATCGAGTGGCCGCCCGTGCCCATCACATCGAGGAGGAGGGTCGCTTCGCTGGCCGTGATGTCCCTTTCGGTTGGGAAGAAGATGCTCTCGTGAATGAGTTCGTAAACGCCGTAGCCGCCGTCCCGGTTGAAACCCATATCGCCACGCTTTGCGAGGCACTGATTGGTGTAATTCGCCTTGCAGTTTCGGCACTCGCCGCAGAAGTCCATGAGGAAGACGCCGCCCGGGGTTCCCACCGGGGTCTTGGTGCCGGGACCGGCTGCGACGACGGTGCCCGCCGCCTCGTGGCCGGGGGTCGTTTCGGTGCCGTGCCAGAACTGGCCGCGCTCGCTGCCGCAGAGGGCATTGGCGTGAACTCGAATCAGAAGCTGACCCGGACCGGGTTCGGGAACCCTTTTTTCGATCGTTCCGATTCGGCCTTCGCCGAGGAAGCGAGGAACGGTCATCATGGCGGGAAGAGACATAGGATCACGATGGCCCTCCGCATGCGCCCGGCACAATGAGAATCTCGGGCATGGTACTGAGTTTCTTTGTCACGCTATGCTGAGGCGGTGAATCCCCGCCCGCACGTCGCACTGATCGTGGAAACCTCCGTTGTGTATGGCCGGGAGATTCTCAAAGGGATCGCGGGCTACCTCGGCACCCATACGCGATGGTCGGTCTTTCTCGACGAACGTGAGTTGGCCGCCCCCGCTCCCGACTGGCTGCACGACTGGAAGGGCGACGGCGTCATCTGCCGCTCCACCACCCCCGCACTCGCGGAGAGCCTCCGATCTCGCGGAATCGCGACGGTCGATCTCAACGACCGGTTTGGCGATCTCGGCCTCCCCCGGATCGCCTCCGACATGCGCGCCATCGGCCGCCTCGCCGCCGAGCATTTGCGGCAACGAGGCTTCCAGCGGATCGCCTACTGCGGCTTCGCGGGTGAAGCCTGGTGCGAGGCCCGCCTCGATGGGGTTCGGGAGGTCGTCGAGCCGTGCGACGTCCTCCGCACCCCCTGGCAAGGCCTCCGAGAGCGGGCCTGGGAAGAGGAACGGGATCTTGTCGGTCAGTGGCTAGCCGGTCTCCCCCGTCCGTGCGGGGTCGTCGCCTGTAACGACGTCCGGGGACACCATGTCCTCGACGCCTGTCGCACCCTGGGCATCGCGGTGCCCGAGGAGTTGGCGGTCATCGGCGTCGACAACGCGGAAACCTTCTGCGCCCTCTGCGACCCGCCCCTCTCCAGCGTCGTCCCGAACGCGGAAAGAATCGGGCACGAGGCCGCCTCGCAACTCCACCGCCTGATGCGTGGAGAGGTCGTTCCCGTCTCCACGACGTTGGTTTCGCCGCGGGGTGTGGTTGCCCGCCAATCGACGGACTCGGTCGCGATCGGCGATCCCATCGTCGCCCGGGCCGCCCGCTACATCCGCGAAAACGCCCACCATGCGATCGGCGTGGACGACGTCCTCGCCCGCTCCGGCGTCTCCCGCTCGACCCTCGAACGCCGCTTCCGAGCCGCCCTGGGCCGCTCCCCGCACGACGAGATCCTGCGGGCGCGCCTAAAGCGTGTGAAGACGCTGCTCCAGGAAACCGATTGGTCCCTCACGAGAATCGCCGAAGACGCCGGCTTCGACCACCCGGAATACATGATGGTCCAGTTCAAACGCGAGACGGGCCAGACGCCTACCCAATGGCGATTAAACCAAGGGAGCGCGGACTCTCAGTCCGTCGACCAAACCACCGTTTTAAGAGGGTTGGTTCCCTTCGGCTAGGGGAAATTCACATCCTTGCCGGGATGAAAGATGGTGCTACCGCGGACGAAGAGCACGCGCTTCCCAACTCCCGTCGGAGAATCACGAAGCAGATGGGAATGAACGGCATCATTGGACCTCGAAAAGCTGCCCCCCGATGCCGCTTCGATCGTATGTTCAACGCCGGTTTACGGGTAAACCCTTAAACCTTCGTCCATGCTCCCCGATCCCCTTCATGACGTCCTTGCGACGGACGCTCTCGATCGTCGAGCATCGCGCTCCCCAGACTATCGGGCGGAAAACCAATCGCTCCGAGAACTGATGGCGATCCTCGCCCGGGAACCGGAGCGAACGCTTGTGCACCTCGTCGAGCGCGTGATGGCCCTCTGCGGTGCGGAATCCGCCGCGCTGAGCGTTATCGCTACGCCTCAAAGAACCTTCCGCTGGGAAGCCGCCGCCGGCCTCTTCGCCCATTTGGCGGGTGAGATCCACAACTGGGACGATGCCATCGGCAGCGTCCCGATTTCAAAGCGCGAAACCGTGCTGTTCCAAAGGCCCGGCCGGCTCTTCTCTGCCATGCGGATGGTCGAGCCCGAGGTCTCGGAAGTCCTTGTGACCCCCGTTTACGAAGGGGAGGCGATCATCGGCGCGCTTTGGGTCGCGAACCACGGGAATGGCCGCCCCTTCGACACCGAAGACCGCCGCCTCATTGAGAGCCTTGCCGGCCTGGCCGCCGTCGCTTGGCGAGCTCAAAGCGGCCGCACCGCCGCCCGCGCCAGTTCCGAATTCCTCCGGCTCGTGACCGATCGCCTTCCCGTCCGCGTCGCCTACGTCGACCGCGATTTCCGGTTCCGCTTCATGAACGACGGATACGAGCGGCAAGCCGGAATCTCTCGCAAGGACGCGATCGGAAAGACCATTACGGAAGCCCTGGGCGAGACGGTCTTCGAAACGGTGCGCGCGAATTTCGAACGCACCTTCGCGGGTGAAACCCATTCCTCAGAGTTCGACGCCCCCTATCCCTCGGGAACCCGCCGCATTCTCGTCACCTACGTGCCGGATGTAGGAGATTCAGGCGAAGTCAGGGGCGCAGTGGTTCAAACCATCGATGTCACCGACCAGCGTCGGGCAGAGACCGAACGGCGAACCAGTGACGAGCGGTACCGGGCCATCTTTGAGTCGATCGACGAGGGGTTCTGCATCGTCAGCATGGTTCCGGATGAAACGGGGCGCTACGTTGACTATCGGTATCTCGAAATCAATCCTGCTTTCGAACGGCTCAGTGGGGTACCAGCCGAACTCGCCCTCTCCGATCGTACGGTCCGACAGCTTGTTCCCAACTACGAATCGATATGGATCGACACCTACGCACGAGTCGCGGAGACAGGCGAAACCGCGCACCTGACGAGCGAGGTTAAAGGGCTGAATCGATGGTTCGAGGTCACCGCGGCTCGTTTGGGGGGCGACGGAAGCAACCTCGTCGCGCTCGTATTCAACGACATCACGGCCCGCAAGCGAGCGGAACTCGAACAGTCGCGCCTTCTTTCCGAGTTGGCAAACGAGCGGGAGCGCCTTACAACCCTCTTCCGAATGTCCCCCTCCGCAATCGCCCTCATCCGCGGGGATGAGTTGCGCTTCGAGTATGCAAATCCCGCGTACCTGAGCCTGATCGGGAGGGACGGAATCGTCGGCAAGACGATCATTGAGGCGCTCCCCGAACTCGCGAATCAAGGCTTCGAGGATTTGCTGCGCCAGGTGATGAGAACCGGCGTTCCGTATCGGAACAACGAAGCTGCGGTTCAGTTAAAACGCGCCTCCGACGAGCCGGCGGAAACGGTTTATCTCGATTTTCTCTATCAACCGATGGCCGATCCGGCGGGCGTCTTTGTCCATGCGATCGACGTCACTTCGCAGGTCGTTGCCCGCAATGCCATCGCGCAGAGCGAAGAACAGTTCCGCACCGCCTTCGAACAAGCGACAGACGACGCGATCCTGCTATTGGACCGTGATCGCACGGTAAATGCTTGGAATCCCGCCGCCGAGCGAATTACCGGTTGGGCCGCCGAGGAAGTCGCCGGCAAATCCGCCGATCTCCTTTTCACCGCGGAGGATCGGACGAACGGAGTTCCGAACCGGGAGGCCGAGTCCGCCGATCGCGAGGGCAAAGCGGAGGACGAACGCTGGCACCTGCGCAAGGATGGCAGCCGCTTCTGGGGGAGCGGCACCATGAATTCCCTTCACGATTCCGACGGAAAAGTGCGCGGTTACCTTAAGGTCTTCCGGGACGCAACCGAACGGTACGAGACGGATCAACGCATCCGTCAACTCGTCGAGGAACGCACCGCGGAGCTTCAGCGGGCGATGGCTGAATCCGAAGGTTTCAACTATTCGATCTCCCACGACCTTCGCGCCCCGCTCCGCGCCATCGTCTCGACCTCCCGAATTCTCCTCGAAGACCTCGGCCCGCAACTGGAGCCCGAGCACCTCGACCTTCTCGAAAGGCAGGCGTACAATGCGAATCGCATGGGCGTACTCATCGACGAGCTGCTCCGCCTTTCGCGCTTGTCCCGTGTCGAAGTAGTTCGCACACGTCTCGACATGACCGCCAAGGCGCGGGCGATCGCAACCGAGATGGATCACGGCTGCCAGGTCGAAGTTCAAGAAGGGATGACCGCCATGGGCGATCCCGGCCTCGTCCGGACGATCCTCCAGAACCTCATCGGAAACGCCTGCAAGTTCTCACCTCAAGGTGGCACCATCCGCGTTCGGCAGGAGGGGCCGGTCTTTTCGGTTTCGGACGAAGGGGTCGGCTTCGACCCGAAGTTCGCTCCCAAGATCTTTCTCCCGTTCGAGCGCCTCGTCCGCGACGACGAATTCCCCGGCACGGGCATCGGCCTCGCGAACGTAAAGCGAATCGTCGAGCGCCACCACGGCCGCGTCTGGGCGGAAAGCGAACCCGGCAAGGGTTCCACGTTCTTCTTCACCCTCGGAGAATCTCCGGAAGCCCTCTTCACGCGGGAAGGAATCTAACTCGAGCGTCGAGGCGAAACGCCTAGACCGTGCTTTTTCGGATTCACCAAGATCCCTTCACCCCGAAATCGCCGTACAAACGTCTAACCGCGCATGTCTTCCCAAACCCGGGTCGATGAGGCGGAACGGCAGCTTCGATCCTTCCTTCAGCAGACCCATTACGCGACCGACGGCGGCATCGTCACCGACTTGGACGGCACCGTCGTCCATGAGGATCAAGGGCGGATCGCGATGCCTTCCACCGTCGAGCTGGCTCTGAAGGAGCTGTACGAACTGGGGCGCCCCGTAACCATCAACTCGCTTCGCTTTCCTATGTCCGTTCTCCGCACCTTTGGCGCGGACTGGTACCGCATCTCGCAGGCCCCGATTCCCGCCGTCTCGATGAACGGCAGCCAGATCGGCTACGTCCTTCAGAACGCCGCGGGCGAGCTGATGTACGAAGAGATCGACGCCTTCCCCCTTCAGCCCGCCGAAATCGACAAAGTGCTGAATGGGGTTCAAGAGCTGATCGAGGGTGGGATTCGCGAGTTGCTCGTGTTCTACTACCCGCGCGATTGGCGAAAGGGAGAGATCATTTGGACCCCGGTACCGCAAAACGTGCAGACGGTGAAGGAGAAATACACCAGCGCCTCCGCCGTTCATGCAGTCGAGTTCGACACCCTTGCGAAGGAGCTTCACCAAGAGGAGATTTGCATGATCTTCCTCCTGATCGATATGCCGGAAGACACCCTGATGGCCTACCAGCACAGCAAGCGGGGGAGCTTCTTCACCCACGAGGGGGTAGACAAACTCTTCGGCTCGCAGAAGCTGGGGGAGGCATTGGGCATCGACCTCGCCCAATCCGTCGGGGCGGGGGACACGATCATGGATCGGTTCTTAGACGGGATGGGGATGGCGATCCACGTCGGCAGTCAGCCGTTACCGTACGAGGGCAAATTCGAGACCGTCCGTCTGCAGAACTCGTTTGAGTTGGGCCAGTTTTGGAGCCGGTTCGTCGCCATCCAGCGGGAGTTGGTAGCGTGAGCGAGCCGAAGCTTCTCGCCAAAGTCGTCCATCGCCACTTCGGATCGGAGGCGAAGGGAGCTGAGCCACAGGGAGGCGGATTGAACAACTCCGTCTTCGCGGTCGACCACCACGAGGGCCCGTTCGTGGTTCGATTCGGTGGCGACGACACGTCCCTGGATACCTTTCACAAAGAACAATGGGCGATCGAACGGGCCGCGGAGCACGGCATCCCCGTCGCGCCGATCCTTCACGTGGGCGAGGAGGATGGCCGGCCCTACATGGTGATGGAGCTCATCGAAGGCTCTCCGGCAACGGAGTTCGCGGAGAACCTCGACATTCTTGAAGAGCTCGGGAAGTGGGCGGCGGAGATTCACACCATCGACACTGAAGGGTTCGGCCACGTCTTCGACTGGGCGGACACGAATCGCCCTCGCATCGCTGATTGGCAGACCTATTTGCGGGAAGAGCTCAACCTCGAAACGCGTCTCAAGGTGCTTCAGACCCACGAGATGCTCACCCCGGACCAGATCGCGGACCTCCGATCCGCCCTCGATGCGGCGGGGGAGCAAAAGCTCCCCAGCCACCTCAACCATGGCGATCTCCGCCTGAAGAATCTCATGGTGAACGCCGAGGGCAGGATCCTCGCGATCATCGACTGGGAGTTCTGCACGTCCAACCTGACCCCGCTCTGGGATCTCTCGATCACCCTCCACGATCTCTCGATCGACCAGAAGGCCGCGTTCCTTAAAGGCTATGGTCTCGATGAGGAGACGCTGGTCACCCTTAACCCCGCGATGCGGGCTCTCAACGCGGTCAACTACGCTCCGTTTATCGAGGCGGCTGCGAAGGAAGGCGACGAAGATCGCCTCAAGGACTTTCGCCTCCGCCTCAGCGGCGCACTCGACCTTTACCCGCAATAGCTTTCCGTCCCCCTCTCCCTGAGGGAGAGGGGGACGGAAGCGTATTATTAGGCTCCATGTTGCTTCCTCCCCCTCCCACGCCGCGGTGGACCGTCGATCCTGCCGGGATCACTTGGAAGATCGAGCGCGCGGCGGCGCCCCATCAGGATCAGATCGAGACGAGCGGCGAGAAATGCTCGCTCATTCTCAGCTACGGCACGGGGGAGGACGGGAAGCTTGTCCAACGGCCGGAAATCGTGTGGCCGATGCTGAGGACCCTCCCGAACGACACCCACGCGAGTCTAAAAGCCGTTTTCGAACCCAAAGACCGCCCTTCCCTACTCGTCGACGGTGCGGCGATCGATGAGACCCTTGAGCAAGTCCGACTTGATGGCGTGATCAACCTGGATGGCCGCAGTGGCCCTCTCGCCGTAAAACGCACGTGGCTCACCAGCCCCGATGGCCCGTTTGCGATCGAACGGCTTATCGTGCGCAACACCGGCGACAAGCCCGTTCGGGTGGGTTTGCGATCCGCATCGACTCCCAAGCGGGAGACGGATCCCGCGAAAGGTCTCGAAGGCGCGTACACCCTGGAGGCCGTCACGTGGCAAGGCGAAGAGGTCACCCTTAAGCCACGCCAAACCCGAGAGATGGCGATCTACTACACCGCTCGCCCCTCCTCGCGCACCTTGTCGCCGCTCCCCTTGCCCAAGGCGGAAGAAGCCCGTCGCCGGAAGTTTGTGAACGAGCTGGACGGTGTCCTTGATCTCAAGACACCGGACGCGAACGTGGACCGCATGTTCCGATTCGCCAAGATCCGCGCGGCGGAAAGCCTGTTCCGCACCAAGAACGGCCTCATCCATTCCCCCGGCGGCGGCGCCTACTACGCCGCGATTTGGGCGAACGACCAGGCGGAATATGCAAATCCGCTGTTTGGTTACCTCGGCTACGGCCCCGCCTACGAGGCCTCAGAGACTTCGTTTGACTGGTTCGCCAAGTTCATGAACCCGGAGTATCGCCCCATTCCGAGCAGCATCATCGCGGAAGGCATCTCGTCTTGGAACGGCGCGGGAGACCGCGGCGACATGGCGATGATCGCCTACGGCGCCGCCCGGTACGCCCTTGCCCGGGGTGACCGCGCGAAGGCCGCCCATTTCTGGCCCCTGATCGAGTGGAGCTTGGAATTCCTGGAGCGCAAGAAGACCCCCGAAGGGGTGATCTTCAGCGACTCGGACGAGTTGGAAGGGCGCTTCCCCGCCGGGAAGGCCAATTTGAACACCGCGTGCCTCGCCTACGACGGCCTACTCTCCGCGGCGTCCCTCGCAAAAGAGTTGGGGCACCCCGGAAAGGCGGAGGCTTACCGGCAACGGGCAGCCGAGTTGAAGGTCGCCATCGGCCGCTACTTCGGAGCCAAGGTCGAAGGATTCGAAACGTACCGGTATTACGAGGGCAACGACATCCTTCGCGCCTGGATCGCCACGCCCCTCGCGGTCGGCATCTTCGACCGTGCGAATGAGACGACCGACGCGCTCTTCTCCCCCCGCCTTTGGACCGCCGACGGCCTTGCCTCCCAGGCCGGCCACCCGACGTTCTGGGACCGCTCCACCCTCTACGGCTTCCGCGGTGTCTTCGCCGCCGGTGCCGCCGACCGGGCCCTCCCCCGCTTCCTCGACTACTCCAACCGCCGGCTAACCGGCGAGCACGTTCCCTACGCGGTCGAAGCATATCCCGAGGGGAATCAACGACACTTGTCGGCGGAATCCGCCCTCTACGTGCGGGCGGTCACCGAAGGCCTGTTCGGTCTCCGCCCCACCGGATTGCGCCGATTCGAGTTGAATCCTCAGTTGCCGACGGCTTGGAAACAGAACGGCATGTCCCTCAATCGAGTCGCCATCGCGGGGACATCGGTGAACATCCGGGTGACCGCCGATGCGTGTGAAGTCACCGTTAAGGGGCGTAAGCCGAAGCGATTCCCGCTCGGGAAGCCGTTCACGGTCGAAACCCGTTAAGGCGCCAGCGCCATCCAACTTGCCGTTCCAAAGGCAGAGGAAACGATCAAACGGGAGCCGCCCCCTGCTTGCAGGGGGAGGGCAGGGTGGGGGTTCCGGAACTCCCAATTTGAACTCAGAAGAATGTAAAGACTCCCCTTCCCCTCAAGGAGAGGGAGGCTCCCGTTTGGCCATTTCCTCTGGTGGCGAGCGAGATACCCCTGCCGCCCTCCTTGCGGGTAACGCACGTCAAGAAATTTACCGACGTTTGTCGTTTCTTCGCCTATAATGTCCCTAACGACAAACGTCGGTAGAGGTCCATGAAGAAGAAGCCGAGCATTGGCAGATCGGAGAGCGAGGTTCTACGGTTCATCGTCGAGCAGGGGAGCGCCTCGGTGACCGAGGTGGGAGACCATCTCGCTACGACGAAGGGGCAGACCCGGAACACCGCGTTGAACATGATGGAGCGCCTTCGCCAGAAGGGGTTCCTGGTGCGAAACAAGGTGGAGGGGGTCTATCGCTATGCCCCGTCGGACGCGAAGGGACGCATGTACGAGGGGTTCGTCGCCGACTTCGTCGACGGCATCCTCGGAGGCTCCGTCGCCCCTTTGGTCGCCTACCTCGGCAATCAGGCCGAAGTGGACGACAAGCAGTTGGAAGCCCTTCGGCAGTTGGTCAAGAATCTCGAAGAGGGGCGGAATGACGCGTGAGACCCTGCTCCTCGCCTCGGTGCAGAGCGGCGTGCTCTTCCTTGCGATTTGGCTGATCTTCCGCCTCGTCCCCTCTATCCCCGCGAACGCGAAGGCTTGGATCTGGCGGCTCGCGTTCCTGAAGCCGCTCGCCAGCCTGCTCCCTTTCACCAACGTGACGCTTTACGTCCTTCCCTCCTCTGCCGCCACGGTGGCGATCACGGAAGGTACGGGTTTTGGCGTATCCGCCGAGCCGATTCCGATTGCCGCGGGCGCCACCCTATCCGCCGATCCGGTCGTCGTTCTATGGCTGGCGGGCGTTGCCGGTTTGGTCCTCTACGGATGGGTGAACCGGGTGCGGGCCCTCCGAGTCGTCCGACATGCCCAACCGGTGGAGGACGAAGCCATCCTCACTGCGCTCGAGGTACTGGCCCGCCGTGCGGGTCTCGACCAAAGGGTCGAACTGCTCTGTTCTGATCAAGTCCCGAGCGCCATGCTCGTAGGCGGCCTTCGACCGACGATCGTGCTTCCCACCGCGGCGGTCGCCACCGGGAATCTCGCGGACATCCGCCTGATGATCGCCCACGAGATCGCTCACCTCGCCCGCCGCGATCTCCCCTGGTTTGGCCTGATCTGGGTGGTCCAGTCGCTCTACTTTTTTAACCCCTTGGCCTGGGTGGCCGCACGCTGCGCCCGCCTCGACCATGAATCGGCAACCGATCGTCACGCCTCGCAGCTTGCGGAAGTGCCGATCCAGACCTACGCGGAAATGCTCTTGCGCGCCACGGTGGTCGCGCGAACTTCGCTCGTCCCGGGCTCCGTTCCGATGGCCGAGTCGTACCGAACCATCCACCGGAGATTGGAGGCTATGAAACACTTTAACGCTCAACCCACGATCTGGCGTAAATCCGCCGTCGCCGCCCTCGCCCTTGCCACCATCGGGCTCCTCCCGGTGTACCAACTCGCCGAAGCCGCTCCCACCCTTCAAAAGCCGCTGTCTCCGAAGGTCACGAAGACGAAAGCGGTCTCCACCGTAAAGGCTCCTGAGCCTCCGAAACGCATCAAGCTGATCAGCGAGGAGAAAGGCAAAAAGCCGAAGATCTATGCGGTCGAGCTAAGGGACAACCAGTGGGTCCTGCTTCACAAAGGGAAAGTCGTGCAGGTATTGAAGACGAAGAATGGCCGTCCCCTGCCCCCGGTCAAGACGGTAAGGCCGGTGGAAAAGCCGAAGCGGGCCATTTCGCAGCCCCTGCCCCCGTCCACCTCGATCGGCCAAGGCACTAGCTTGACAGCCGTAGGGGTGCAGGGCGGACAGACTGTGACGGAGACCACGGCTACGGTCCGGGTGACCGCAGGAAGCGAGGTAAAGGGTAGCGGCCAATTCGGAGTCGGCACCGAAACGACCACCGTAGCAAGCGGCCAAGGCACCCAGGTTGCCACCGAAAGCAGCACCTCCTCGTCCGGTCAAGTCGATGCGACGCCCTATGTCCGAAGAACAAGCGGCCAGATCGGCGTAGGAAGAGCGGGATCGGGACAGGCTTACGGCTATGGAGAGCGCACTCGATCCGATTCGTCCGTGAGCATGACGCTCAGCAACTGCGACGTCCGGGACGCTCTTCGATCCCTGTTCCGGCATGGCAACAAGAGCTACGAGATTAATGTCAACGTCCAGGGCTTCGTCACCCTTTCCATGCAGAACGTCACATTCGACGCGGCGCTCCGCTCCATGGTGCGGGCGGTGGGGGCCACCTACCGGATCGAAGACGGCGTTTATGTCGTCACCCCGCTCGAAAAAGGCGAATAGGCTGTCACATCGGCGCAGGCTCTCCCGTCTCTATCGGGCGGCCTGCGCCGCGAAGGATGTGACGTGGATTCCCCTGAGCTACTAGCCCACCTTTTCGAAGCGGGCCGCCCCCAACTGCAAGCGGTCGCCTACCGCGTGCTCGGATCGCGCAGCGAAGCCGACGATGCGGTTCAAGAGACTTGGCTTCGATTAATCCGAACCGATACCGCCGAAGTCGGCAATCTGCAAAGCTGACTCAAGGCGGTCGTCGCGCGGGTTTGCTTAGACATGCTCCGCGCCCGCAAGGCCCGCCGGGAGGAGCCGCTTGTGCTTGATACCCCCGCGCGTGGAATCACGGGCGAGGATGAGATCATGCTCGCCGACTCCGTGGGGCAGGCGATGCTAATCGTCCTAGAGACCCTCGCTCCGGCCGAACGAGTGGCCTTTGTGCTTCACGACATGTTCGATGTCCCGTTCGATGAGATCGGCCCGATTGTCGGCCGTTCCCCCACCGCCGCTCGCCAACTCGCAAGCCGCGCCCGGCGTCGGGTTCAGGGATCGGAGGATGTCCCGGAGGCGGGCGTCCAACGTCGTCGCGAAGTCGTCGAAGCCTTCCTGACCGCCGCCCGTGGTGGCGACTTCGATGCCTTACTTGGCATCCTCGATCCGAACATCGTCCTGCGCTCGGACGCCCGCGCCGTCAAGTTCGGCGCCTTGCCCGAAGTTCACGGTGCCGACGCGGTCGCGAAGACCTTCGCGGGCCGCGCCCAAGCCGCCCGCCTTATCCTCGCTGACGGCCTCACCGCCATCGTTTGGCCGACCCCGGACGGCCGCCCCGCGTGGTCTTCGACTTCACCATCGAGAACGGCCGCGTGGTCGCGATCGACCTCGTCGGAAACGTCGATTCACTCTCCGAGGTTGAGTTGCAATTCTTGGAAGCCCCATAACCCCAACCCTCTCCCCGAGGGAGAGGGTTGGGGTGAGGGTTCTAGTCAGAGGCCATTCTCGCGGGAATCACCTCTGCACCAGAGCCCTCTCCCTCGGGGAGAGGGCTTTCGGAAATTACCAGTTGGCCGCGATTTGGCCGGTTGCGACGTTCAGGCGATTAAAGAGGTTGGTCGTGGCGATGAAAAGGATCAGCGCCGCCATCCCCGTTTCGTCGTAGTGTCGCTTGGCTTCGTTCCAAACCTCGTCCGGTACCGGATTCTCGCGGTCGCTGATCCGGGTTACGGACTCGGTAAGCGCGAGTGCCGCTCGCTCCGCCTCGGTGAACTGGGTCGACGTTCGCCAGTTTGCCACCGCATCGAGCCGCGCATCGCTCTCGCCACCCTGACGGGCGTGGCACATGCCGGAGTCGATGCACGCGGTGCATCCGTTAATCAGGCTCGCTCGCAAATGAACGATGGCGAGGGTGCGGGGGTCGACGCCCCCTCGATAGGTCGCGGACATGAGCGCTTGGATGGCGGGCATGGCGTCGGGGAGGATCGTCGCGGGATTGGTCATTCGGGCTTGCATCGTCTTATTCCTCAAGGCGTCACCGCGATGACGAATCCCGGACAGACGATGTGACCGGATGGAATCCATTCTTTTCAGAAAGTACATAAAGCTTCCCCACCTCGCATGAGGAGGAGTGCTCTGAACCGATGTCTAGACTCCCAGCGCTATAACGCTTCCTGCGCTCCTATCTCCTAAAGGTTTCCCGCCTTCACCTGCGCGATGGCCCGCTGCTTTTCTTCAGCAGGTGCGCCCGAGTTTTCGATGAACTTGATCTTCTCCTCGGGAGTTTTCAGCTTGGTGAAGTCGTTCTGCACCGGTGGACGCTCGGTGAGCGGCCTGATCTCATGCGCGGGCGCGGAAGGTCCGCAACCCGTTACCGCCATCAAGGCCAATAGAGAAGGAAAGAAAGTTCGTATCTTCACGTGCGCGGTACCAGGTTCAAAGCAAGGCCAGCCCCTCCATCTCTCTGTGGTTGAGTTTCTTTGCGAAGAGCTCCGAAACACGAAGACACCGAGGGGCAGCGAGAAATGCGTGCTCTTTAGCGCCACTCGGCGTAATCGCGCATGTAGTTCTTCAGGTTCGTCACATCCTGCGGAGTGACGTTCGTGGACGACGTACTGTAGCCGAACGCGTCTTGGTCCAGCGCCTGGAATGCGTTGATCGTCTTCGCATGGCCGTCGAAATAACCGAGGGTGATCATCCGGTTCCCCACGCCCCGGTACCAAGTCACTGCGTTGGAACGAACGTCGCACGAATCGCCCGCGTTGCGGCAGCTGTAGCAGAGATAATCCGGCTTCACCACCAGTTCGGGGCGGCGGGTCGCCCCGATCATCGCGGTACCGGCGGGGGCGTTCAGGGAGGTCATGTTGCCGCTACCCCCATTGTTCTGAGTGGGAGAGCTCCAGGCCCAGTTGCCCAAATCCGGCCAGATCTCGTTGTTGGAGGTGCCGTTCCAGCCGTAGTAGCCGGCCTCGTTGGAGCCCGCCGCGTAGTTTAGCGCGTAGGCGCGCGGGAAGCGGGTCGTTAGGTCGCCAACCGTGTCGCCCCACCAGTCGCTCCGCGCCCAGTTGCCGGAGTAGGTGGGCGCTTCGAAAACGCCGCCGTTGCCCGCGGTCGTATTGTTGTTCCCGGTCCGGCCGCCGTTCTTGACGTACGGATAGATCGCATCTTTCCAAGAGAACTGCGAGCGCGGCTGGTCGATGATGCCCTGCGTGACGGGAGGCACCGTGTCGTCGGTGTCGCTCGCGTACACGAACATCGCCATCGTGATGTTCTTCACATTGCTCAGTTCGGCGGTGCGTTTGGCGGACGCCTTCGCCTGCGCAAAGACCGGAAAGAGGATGGCCGCGAGGATCGCGATGATGGCGATCACGACGAGAAGCTCGATGAGGGTGAATGCTTTTCGGGACATAAAAAACTCTTCTTTGAGGTCGGACGGAGCGCATGCTCCAAAGGCAAAAGATAGACGCGGTCATTTTTGGACACGTGTCCAAATGCGGGTATGCGCAACATTGTACATCGGATCACGTTAAAATGAACACGTGTCCAAGAGGTCCGTTAATTCGTCTGAAGGTCGACCAACCCGGAACGACGTCGCCCGGCTTGCCAAGATCTCTGGAACGACGGTTTCCCGTGTTCTCAGCGGCAATCCCGACGAATCCGTCTCCCCCAAGGCCCGCGAGCGTGTCCTCAAGGCCGCCCGCGAACTAGGCTATATGCCGAATTCGGCTGCCCAAGCCCTTAGGAGCGGCCGTACCGGTCTCATCGGGTTCTGGATGTGCCTGGAGTATTCGCGTTACCGCTCGATGGTTCTCGACCACATGCGCGGCCTCCTCGCCCCGACGGACTTCGCCCTCGCGGTCACCGACGTCGATGAGGACTACCAAGGGCATCATTCCCTTGCCCGTGCCCTACGCGTCCCGACGGACGGCATCATTGCCTTCGACCCTTCCGTCTCGGCGGAGGCGTTCGCCCAAAGCACCGACCAACTCGCCGCGAACCGGCCGTTCGTCAGCATGGGAGCGTTCTGGTCCGAGAAGCGCAGCTACGTCGGCGTCGACCTTAAGGCGGGCGCCGAGGAGGCGATGGATCACCTCTTTACGACCGGTCGCCGCCGAATCTCTTACGTGGCTCCGAAAGGAACCTATTTCGTAGCGGCCGGCGCTCGCTACGAGGGGTACAGGGACAAAATGGCGGAGGAGAACCTGCCTGAGCAGACGATCGAGATCATCGACCGTCCATCGGAGCGCATCGCCTCGCTGGTCGCAAACTTCCGAGCCTGCCTCTCGGCGGGAACGATGCCGGAAGCCCTTCTCTGTTTTTACGACGACATCGCCGTAGATTCGGTGGTCGCCCTCCTGGAAGTTGGATTGATGCCCGGCCGCGATGTGGCGGTGGTCGGCTTCAACGGCAACGAAGGCCTCGACCGCGCCCCCTGCCCCATCACCACCGTCCGTCAACCGGTGGAGCGGATGTGCGAACTCGCGTTAGAATTCCTCCGGGCCCAGATGGACGATCCGACCGCGCCTTTACAGAAAGAAATCTTGAAGCCGTCGCTCATCGTGCGCGAGTCGACAGTCCCCTAACGGGGACCGCCTCTCTCCAGAGAGCCTTCATGAGCTGCCGCTCTCAACCGAGGATGAAACGGTCTTTCGGTTTCACGCAAGGATCGCAGCGGAGCAACGGTCGCCGCCAGACCCCTTAGCGTTCCTTTGCGTTAATCGAGAGAAGGAAGCATCGCAAAGGGACGCAACGGATACGCAAGGGAACGCTAAGGGGTCCCCGTCCATTCTTCTGGCCAAGGGAGTTTCACGTCAGGCCGTCGGTCTACCTTTGGTAGACCGACGTGCGGACGAGGGCGTCCGCGCTCCTTAAAGGTTGGGCTTTACCTTCGTCCCGAGCAGCTCGATCGCGTGCATCGTCTTCTCGTGAGGGATGATGCCGCTGTCGATGAGGATGGAGATACGCTCGACACCGCCTAACGCTTCGTCGATTGAGCGGATCTTCGCGACTACCGAATCCGGGTCGCCGACCATCAACGCCCCGGCAGGGCTGCGGCCCGCGTCGAACTGCCGACGGGTTACGGGCCCCCAACCCCGCTCTTGGCCGATGCGGGTGAAGACGTCGGAGTAATGCGGCCAAAACTCATCGGCGGCCTGGTCGTTCGTATCCGCTAGATAGCCGTTGGTGTGGACGCTCACCGAAAGTTGCTCCGGGGCAAATCCCGCCGCGCGGCCCGCCTCCCGGTAAAGATCGACCATCGACCGGAATCGGTACGGCTCGCCACCGATGATCGCGACCACCAGGGGTAAGCCAAGGGTGCCCGCCCGGACGAAGGAGTTCGGCGTCCCGCCCACGCCGAGCCGGACCGGCAACGGGTTCTGCACCGGGCGTGGGTACACCCCTTGCCCCGTTAACGCGGCCCGGCCATGGCCGGACCAATGAACATTCACCTGGTCCCGCAGCTTGAGCAACAGGTCGAGCTTCTCGGAGAAGAGGAGGTCATAGTCGTTCAGGTCGTAGCCGAACAGGGGATAAGACTCGATAAACGAACCTCGCCCCACGATGATCTCCGCACGCCCGTTCGAGATGAGGTCAACGGTCGCGAACTGCTGGAAGACCCGCACCGGATCGTCCGAGCTGAGCACGGTAACCGCGCTGCCGAGCTTAATCCGCTGGGTTTTTGCGGCGGCCGCAGCGAGAAGGGTTGCCGGACTCGAAGCCAAGTAATCGGGGCGATGGTGCTCTCCGATGGCGAAAGCATCCAGGCCGATCCGGTCGGCCAGATCGATCTCCGACAGCAATTCCGCGATCCGCCGGACGTCGGTCTGCGGATCTCGCAGAGAAGGATCGAGGGGAGTCGCGACGAAGCTATCGATACCGATTTCCATAGGGCACCTTCGTCTACGAGAAATCTGAAAGAAGAATGCGCGCTTAGCGCGTGCAGCCTCAGGCGGTTACACGGGAGAAGAGCCCCATCTCGACCGCGTCCTCCGCGTCCTCCAGCAGGCTGTCCAGACAGGCCCCCTGGCGCGCCCGCGCGCTGAGCGCCAGCATCGCGTTCGCGATGCGCCGTGCTCGCCTGTCCGTGGGAAAATCCGAAGGCAGTTCCCCTTCTTCGATCGCCCTCCGCAACCGTCGTGCGATCGCTTCCTCGGAGGCGGCAACCTTTGCCACCACGAACTCCCGCACCTTGTCGTCGTCCACGAGCGACGCCACCGCGCCGACCATGCACCCCCGGCAGGAATTGGAAACCGTATAGGAAGCAACACCACGCATGTACGCTCGCACCGCGTCGCGTACCTTGGGTTCCTCCTCCAAAAACCGGAGAGGGCCAGCCGCCACCGTTTCCGCGAAGCGCTCCAGGCACCGCATGAAAACGGCTTCCTTATCGCCGAACGCTCCGTACATGCTCGGGCGGCCGATGCCCATTGCGGCGGAGAGGTCGTCCAGGCTCGCGCCGTCATAACCCTTTGCCCAAAACACGTGCATCGCGCGGTCGAGCACTTCGTTCTCATCGAACGAACGGGGACGGCCACGGCCTCTCGATTTATTTTCTACCATTTCGCACAATATTCCTTGACTTTGGGTTGCTCACGAATATTATACTAAGTCGCACACAAATAGGAGATCAGCCATGAGCAACGCGACCCTCGAAACCACCGCTTCCACCGTCCACTCGTTCTCGATCTACACCCCCACCCGCATCTTCTTCGGTGCGGATCAACTCGCTCCCTTCGCGCAGGCTGCGGCCAAGCTCGGGCGGAGGGCATTTTTGGTGACGGGCGGCGGCACGGTCGAGCGGCTTGGCTACCTCCGGCAGGTGGTCGAAGCGTTCGCCACCGAAGGCGTTTCGATTTCCCACTTCTCCGGCATCGAGCCGAATCCTGAGTCGGCGACGATCAACCGGGCGGTGGAGCGGCTGCGCGCCGAGGGCGCCGATTTTGTGCTCGCCCTCGGTGGAGGCTCTGCGATGGACGCGGCGAAGGCGATCGCCGCCCTCGCCGTTACCGATGAAAAGGATGTCTGGCCCTTCGTGGTCGGCGAACCTCGCGCCTTCGAACTGAAGGACGCTCTTCCGGTCGTCGCGATTCCGACCACCGCCGCCACCGCCTCCGAGGTCACTCCCTACTCCGTCATCTCGAACCGCACGACCAAGGGTAAGTCGTTACTCGCCGCCGAATTCCTAAAGCCGAAAGTAGCCTGGCTGAACCCCGCTTTTACGGTCGGCCTTTCCCCCACCACGACCCGGGACGGCGCCGCCGACATCCTGAGCCATATCTTCGAGAGCTACCTCCTCGGCGGATCGGACTCGGTGATCGCGGATCGGTACTCCGAAGGCGTCATCGACACCGTCCTCAACACCCTCCCCGTCCTTCTTGAGAACCCGAACGACCTCAAAGCGCGTGGAAACCTTCTCTGGGCCTCGACGATGGCCCTGAACGACTATCAATCCGCCGGACGTCGCCCCTCCCATTCGATCCTCCACTACCTCGAGCACTCGCTGAGCGGCTTCCGGCCCGAACTCGCCCACGGTCGCGGCCTCGCCACTCTCTACCCCGCCTACTTCCGCTGGCTCCTCGCTCATGGCCGCGCCCAGAACAAGCTCGCCCAACTCGGCCAACGCATCTACGGCCTCATCGGCAGCGAATCGGAACAGGCAAATGGCTTCATCGAGCGCTTCGAAGGCTGGCTGCAGGAGAACGGTCTCTACCAATCCCTGGAGGATCTCGGCTTCACCCCCGACGAGTACCCCGCCATCGCCGACTACGCCGTTCGCACCTACGGCGACGGCCAAAAGCTCGACGCCCTCGGTGACCTTCCGGCGACGGAGATCGTGGAGATCTTCAAGGCGACGGCAAGACAGGGCCGCTGACCTGGGCGTTGGGCGTTGCCCCTTATCAAGAAGCACGAGATTTAATGGGCCCTCCCAGTTAAGATCCGACGATCTGTGAAAGGATCGTCGGATCTTTGATCTCGTTATCTCGGGCGAGGAGAAGCACCTTGGAGACGATCTCCGCCGTGCGGGGGTCGTCGTCCATAAACGGCAAGAACAGGCGTCCCCGTTGGGGCTGGCGAACCGCGAGGATTACCAGTTCGCCCCGGGCGCGTTGATGCACGACGCCGCTGCCGAGGTGCACCGTGTACTCCGCCAGCTTGCCCCGGATGACCGCGTGATTCGGCGTCAGCGTGATGTTGCCAAGGCGCATGAGAAGCGCCAGTTCGCGCACGACGCTCGCTCGCATCTCGACCGTCGATTCGCTCGCTTCCGGATCGATGCCGAGCATCGATGCCACGCTTACGATGAGGTCCAGGTCACGCATCGTCTCGCTGAAGTCCTTGGGCGGAACTTCGGCCAACGGCGTCGGCAGCCAAGATCCGGCGGGCGTGAACTCCAGATGCGCGAGGGTTAATCCCTCGATGTCCGCCGGAGAGAAGAAGTTTTCCTCGAACGAAAGACGGGCGGTGAGGCCGCTCCCGTGGAGCGTCTTCGAAAGTCCCTCCTCCGGACGAAGCAGCCAACCGCGCTTGCCCAAGATCGCGAGCGCCTGGCGTGGGTTGAGTTGGTGACCGGCGTAACGGGTCGAGCGATGCGCGCCCCGCTCGGTCTCCGTGAGCACATACAGTTCGCGGAACGCCTGCTTGAACGGCTGCACTCGCTCTTCGAGCATGACGGCGTGCTGCCACTGGGGCCAATCCCCTCGCGTGAGCAGGTCGTGCGGGTGGGCGATCGTCAAACGATCCTTCTCCCCCTCGAGATTCCCCTGCTCATCCAAGAACCCCGCCGCCCCGGAAGCCCCCACGAAAACGAGGTTTCGCAGCATCGGCGCAAGGCCGGGATGGGCCATCAGCTTCTCGACTTCCGACGCCTGGAACGCGTCTCCCCGCTGCATCGCCCCCTCCAGCGCGGAACGCATCCGCTGCGCCTGCTGACGAAGCGTTTTGCGCCGCTCGATGAGTTCCTTCACCTCGGGCAGTTTCTTCGCCGACGCGGGCACATCCTTTAACAGCGCCCCCTTCTTGATGGCCTCAACCTGCGGATCCCCCAGCGCGTCGAAGAAGAGGCGCACCTGAACCTCTCCGGCGTCGATGACCTTTCCTTCCCCGCCAAGGTCTTCGATCTCTTTGGCCTCCATCGCCCAAGTGAGCCGCAACGGATCGGGATAGCCCGCGGTGCGGGCGAGGTTCTCAAGCCCAATGGCCGCGGCAAGTTTCTCGCTCGCCTGCCGTGCGGAGCCGAACTGGCGAGCGCCCCGCACGAACTCCTGAATAACTCCATACCGACGCTTCACCTCCGATTCCGAGTCCACCGGCACCAAGCCGAGCGCGCGCACCGCGTCCCCATTCCGCTTGTCCCCGATCCGCGTCTCAAGTTCCCCAGCGATCACGTCCCCCGTCATCGCCTGGGCAAACAGTTTCGCCCGCGCGTGGCCGGAGCCGCCGGAAGCGAACTTCGCCACGCTTTCGATCTGTTTCCACCGCTTCACGTCGATCTTCGGCCGGAACCGGTTAAACCAGGCGACATCCACCGCGCCCTGGAGCAGGCTCTCGCTGGAAAGGGGCGTTCGCTCGGAAAGCTCTCCTCTCCAAAGGTCCTTGATCTCCTGTTCGATCCGCCACTGGTCGTCTTTGGTATGGGCATGCACCCACCAGACCGCGTCCGCGAGACCTTCCCAACCCAGAGCGATCTCTACCGCGCTCGCCCACTGCGGCGCGAGCATCGCAAGTTCCAAGAGCCGCTCCGGACGAATTCCGTCCGCCACGAACGCGGCGGCCGCCACCTCCGGCGTTTCCTCCGGCCGGGGTTTGGAGACCGAAAAGAGGTCGTTGAAAACGGCGGTCCGGCTGGTGGTTCCCGACGTGCGGGCGGAGAGGGCGGCGTTCGCACTGAGGAGCAGCCGCACTTGAGGAAGGTAAATGCCCGACCGCGCTTTGCGCAGAAGGGGAGAGGCGGCGGTCGGAAGTTCGCCCCTTTGTGCCTCGACTTCCACCAACCGCGCCACGTACGCTTCCGCGATCTCCGTTACTTCGGGCGAAACCTGACCCCGGCGCGTGGCGCGGGTCAGGTTCCATTCGTGGTTCGCGAGGTAATAGAAGCCAAGCCACTCCATCACGTCGGCCCTCGAACACGCGCCCGCCGCATAAGCCCGGTCGATCAGATTCGGGGGACACGTCCGGCGGTAGGGGACCTTTAAGACCTTGTCCTCCTGGGTGTCACGGTAGGAGTAGGTTCCCCAGTTGTTTTCGGCCAACCTCTCTTCCGCCAACCGGATAACCTCGTCGCGGCCCGCGAGCCCGTACGGCTCATCGACGAAGCGGAAGAGACCATACGCCCGAACATCGTCCGCCGGCGTCACCGATTCCGGAGACTGGCGCACGATCTGCACATAGAATTCGAGAAGCGCCGCGAGAAGCGGCTCCGTTCGCCAGCTTTTCTCGCTGTAAACCCACGATCCCTGCCCTTCGACGTACTTGTCGTCCGCATGGGTGGCGATCCGGTCCGCGATCATATCGAGCACGGAGGAGGCCCGCAGATCCGCCTGATTCCGTTTGTGAAGCCACTGCAGCATCGCCTGGATTGCGAACCGGTGCTGGGGGGCGTTCGGAAGCCAGCGCATAAGCGCCGTGCGATCGTCCGGACGTAGCCCCGGCTCGCGCCCCTTCATCGCGAGCATGTGGTAGGCCCGGATCAGCTCTTGGCCATCCCCATCCCCACGCGGACGATTCGCCATCCATTCTTCGATAAGGTGGGCGAGCGGAAAGCGAGCGGCCGCGACCTCGTACGGCACGCCCGGAGCCAGATCGAAGCGAAACCACTGGTTGATGCCTCCGATGGTCGTGGTCTCCGTCTCGTCGTTTTCCGGCAGGTGAGCCCACTTCGGATAGGAAATCTCCTCATCGCGGTGCGCGTGAATCAGATCTTCCAACGACTGCACCACGTCCGCCCCCGCCTTGCTGAAGACGGGTACGCCCGTCTTGGCCGGACGGACGGCGTAGGTGAGTTCCGCCGCCGTGTAAAGCCCGAAACCGTTCTGCAAGGAGGGTTTCGGACCCGTATCCCCCTCCCGGATTCGCGCGAGAAGACTCTCTTCCACCTCGTCCAGCGAGGGGCGGGCATCCCCATAGGCGAGGGCGTGGGAACGGGCCGCCTCCACTTTTCTCTCCGCCAGTTCGACCAGCAGTTCCAGACCGGCGTGCCGTTGCGACTTATCCTTGGCGGTGAGGAGACGCGCGCCGCTGGCGATGGTGTGCTCCGACGATTGCTGGGCGAGCAACTTTAACGCGCCGCTCCGAACGTCGGACGCCTTCCGGCGGAGCAAATCTTCGATCAGTGGCGCCTCTTCCGGTTGGAGCGGCTGGCTTTGCAGGGCCTCCAACGCCGTGCGGCGAACATCGGCGCTGTTATCCGCGAAGAGCGCCATGGCCATGTCGCGTCGATGTTTGGCGTCGGGGACCTCTCCCAACCGGAGCGCCATCCAGTACCGTCCGGTAGCGCTCAGTTCCTGAAGGACAGGGGCGAAGACATAAGCCTCCCGGCGTGGAGTGGCCCGGAAAGCCAAATCCCACACCCAGCTCCTCTCGGCCAATCCCGCTTCCTTCTTCGGCCACGCCTCCGCGACCCTACGGAGAAACGGCGTGGCTCCGGATTGGATCAAGCTTTCGTCTCCGTAGCTGGAGAGCCACTCCATCGCGAGCGACACGACCGTCCGGTCCGAATCGTCGAGCGCGGTGATCAGGACCGGAAGCGCCGTCGTCAGGCGAAGGGAGCCGATGATGCGAACCGCCATTCTACGAACCGCCGGATCGGGATGGCGCAGCACGGCTTTGGCCCGTTCCAAAGCCATTTCCGCGTCTTCGAACGCGTACGCCCAGAGGCGCAGATAGACGTCGGTGGGGTCGTCCGCCTCCCCCTCCAGCCCGGGTGTCTGGAGAAACTCCAGCAGCCGCCCCAACAACTGCGCGGCGCGCTTCACATTCCCCTCCTCCCAGAGGTCGGGGAACCAGACCATCATCGCCCGGGCGACGGAGGTGAAGCGGAGCAGGTCATGCTCGATGATCACCCTCAGGAACCGTGGGAACGCCTGCGGGTGGAGCTCATCCACGGACTCCAGAATCGTCTGCCGCAGGCCTTCCTCCCGTTGCGCCGCCAGCAGCAGCCTTTCGACCGCCGCCCACGCCTCGGGATTCTCACAACGCAAAAGCGCCCGAATGGCGGTGCGGGAAATCGCTCCGATGGGGTGCTTGCCCTGGACCGTTTGGATCAGCGTCTCCAACACCGCGCGGTCCCCCGCGTCGATGGCGGCGGCGAGGAGCGCCTCGTTGCGCACCGCGAACCCATCGGCATCGATATAACCCGCCCACTCCGCGAAAAAGAGGGGCGGTTGGTCGTACTGGCGGGTTGCGCGGAAGAGGTCGATGAGAATCCGTCCCTTCACCTCGTCGAGAACCGCCTCCGCCCGCGGCGCCCGGAAAGGCATGCGCGACCACCCCAGATGAAACGACACGCGCGGCGCCGATTCCAGGGCCTTATTCACCACCGCCGCCCCAAGCTTCCCTTGTATCGCGCGCATGAAAAGCGGGCGGCGCAAAATGCCCAATTCTCGAAACGCTTTGCCGATCGTCGAGGCATATTCGCTCTCCTGGACGCCCTCGGGTAGGCGAAGGCCCATCGCGGAATTGAAGAAGTGACGAACTTCGGAAACGAGAACGGTGGTGGATCGCGAGCGCTTGACAAGCTCGGTACGGGCGGTTTCGGGATCGAGGGGCATGGAGGTTTAGCGTCCGGAGAGGGCGGTGAGACGGATGACGGTGATCTTGGTATCGGGGCGGAGGTAGACCAGTTCTTCCAGCCCGCGCTTCTCTTCGTCGTCAACGAAGAGGAGGTAAAGGCCGTCTTCGAAGGCTTGCAACGCTTGGCCAGTCGCCTGCTCAAGATCCACGATCTGCTTTTCCTCTCGCGCGCGGCCAAACTTCCCTTTGCGCAGCCCTTCCGCGATCCCCTCCGAGGTCAGCACCTTGACAGCGTCCGCGTTCTCGCGAAGGTGAAAGTCGCGCACAGACTCGCGGACGAGCTTCGCGATCAGGTCGCGCACCCGATACGAGCTTCCGTCGCCGCCCTCCTCAAAGGGCTCAAAACCGAACGGCGCGAACGTGGGGGCTTTCGACCCCGGCGTCTTTCCTTCGACCCAAATCATGGGATCGATTGTAACGGCACGCCGACAAATGCGGGGCCGGGCGGGCACAATCTCTTCCTATGAGCATCACGCCGCTTCGACTCGAACCGATCTTCCAGTACCGCCTCTGGGGCGGCCGCCGGTTGGAGCGATGGAGCCGCGCGCCGTTGCCCGGCGACGGCCCGATCGGCGAAGCGTGGATCCTCAGCGACCGCGACGATCACGCGAGCAAGGTGGCCGATGGCCCTTACGCGGGCAAGACGCTCCGCGAGCTGTTCGCCGCCGAGCCGGAGGCGATGCTCGGCGCGCAAAAGGACCAGTTCCAGAAGTATCCGCTGCTGCTGAAGTTCCTCGACGCCACGGAGATGCTCTCCGTCCAGGTCCACCCTTCGGACGACCATAAGGATCTCCTTCCCCCGGGCGAGCGCGGCAAGACCGAGTCTTGGCTGGTGCTCGATGCCGAGCCGTCGAGCAGCATCTACGCCGGCCTCCAGCCGAATGTGACCGCCGAAGCGATGCGCGCTCACTCCGCCGACGGCACCGTGGAGCAGGACCTCGCCAGCTTCAACCCCAAGCCGGGCGACGGCCTTTTCATCGAGGCGGGCACGGTCCACGCCCTCGGCGGCGGAGTGGTCGTCTTCGAGACCCAGCAGAACTCGGACGTCACCTTCCGCCTCTTCGACTGGAACCGCGTCGACGAGAAGACGGGCCAATCGCGCGAGCTTCACATCGAGCAGGCGATCCAGAGCACGAACTTCGAGGCCGTCGCGGTCAAGCCTTCCGAACCGAAGGCGCTGACCGAGGGGCGCGAGGAGATGTTCAGCTGCGAGTTCTTCAAGGTCGATCGCCTCAAAGGAGACCACCCCTTCCCGGTCGGCGCTTCCGGTCTGATGCGTGTCCTCGTCGCCCTTGAGGGCGAGGGCTCATTCGGCTTTGACGGAACCGATTACGAGGTGAAGCCGGGCGACGTCTACGTCCTACCGGCGGCAGTCGGTGAGGTCACATTCGCGCCTAAGGGCGCGGTGACGCTGGCGGAAGTCGCCGTGCCCTAGTCCGGAGCCCCCTCCTCGTCAGCGCGCGGGTGATCTGCGGCGAAGGTCAAGGGTGGCAGCGCTGATGAGGAGAGGGTTGGGGGAGGAGATCCGGCCCCCCCGTCTTGAGGTGTTGGTTCTGGCAGAGGATCAACACCTTAACACCCAATACCTCAACACCCCGGATCCCTTCTCCCCCCTGCCACCTCCATCACAGCTGCCGCGTAATCGTGACGTCGGTGATCTTGTCGTCGTTGGCGAGCATCATCGCCTTGCTCAGGATGATCGCCAAGACGCCGTCCCCCTCAAACGGGAGATAGACCTTCTCGCGTCCTTCCGCCTTGCCCGAGCCGGGCACGATGCAGAGGTATTGGTCGTTGGGCTCCATCAGGATGTTGCCGCTGCCTAGGTGGATCTTGTAGGTGCGGAGCTTCCCTTTC
Organism: Vaucheria bursata; assembly: GCA_032358265.1. NCBI lineage: Eukaryota > Xanthophyceae > Vaucheriales > Vaucheriaceae > Vaucheria > Vaucheria bursata. The sequence continues at coordinate 34,469 of JAULBW010005854.1, read as the reverse complement.
ACCACCAGGAACTTCCCGTCGATCCGCGCGACTTTGCCGATGGCGAGGCGGGGCAAGAGCCGGTTGAGAACCGCTTTGCGGGTCTCCGCCGTCGCGGAAAGGTCGCCGAACGAGACCTCGCGCCAGTAGCCGCCGTAGTTCGTGCGGTTCCCCTGGTCCTCCCAACTTGGGTCGTTGCCGACGCTCGTCACCCCGACGAACAGATCGACATCCCGCATGACCTCTGAGAAAACGACCGGCGCCACCGACTCTAGCGGGACCGCTTCGTCCGACTCCGACGCGTTGAAGCGGACCTGATCCGTCACCACGTAAAGCGCGATGCCCGAAGGGGTCATCCGCTCCGCTTCCGGACCGTTGCCCATGTCCGCCACTTCGACGAAATACTCCGCCCACAGCCCCCACGCGGAGAGGTCGAGGGTCGGATGGTCCTGACTATCGAAATACCCTTGGAGAGAGTAGCGCCAGCCCCGCTCCCGCGCGAGCGCGTTCAGCTGGTGCTGACGCAGGACGTGGGCGGCGAAGCGGTTGGAGTAGGTGCGGGTCCGCTCTTCGGCGGCGGTGAGAAGGTAGATCTCGCGGTACGCCTGTTTCAACGGTTGGCGGATCTCCCGGTCGATGAGGAACTCGCGCCAAACCTCGATGTGAGTTACCCCCGCGTGGATCGGATGCCAGAGGCGCACCGTCGTTCCCTCACCCAGGTTCGGCAGGGGTTTGCCCGTTTCATCGATAGGGGTTCCCTCCGGCGCGATCCCTAACCGTTCCCCTTCGGGGTTGGCGAAACGCCAAATGAGACGGCGGGAGATATTCGCGAGCAGCGGATGGTTGAGGTACCGCTCCCGCCACGCGGCGTAGGGCAGCGTACGGCCGGAGAGCATCATCCCCTCAATTCGCGCCCTCTGCGCGGCGAGGGTCGCTTCCATCTCCTTAACCGTTGCTTTGAGGTCCTTCAACTCGTCGGCGAACCCGTTCTTCACCTCCGCGGGCGGTGACTTCAACTCTTTGCAGTCGCGGAACCAGCGAAGCGCGACATCGGTCGTTCCCACGATTTCGATCCGTGCCTCGACGTTCCCGAGGATGTCCGTACGCGTCCCGGGCAGTTCCAGACCGTAAGTCGGCACGACAAGCTCCTCCAGGTCCGCCATCGGCATCCCTTGGGCGGTCGCGGCCCGGTTAAGCGCTCCGGTGAGCGTGGCGACGAGGGTCGCGGCCTTGATCCGGTTGCGGGCATTGGAAAGCGCGCTCAATGCCTCAAAAGTCCCCATCCTCTCCAACGCACCGATGGCACCCGTGAATCCCTTTTGGGAACGAGGCCCAACGTTCTCGATTTTATGCGCGCTCGCAATCACGAGTCGCCCCAGAATCGCCGCCGCGCGGGGCGTACCGGTCAAGCCCGCCATCCAGGCGAGGCCACGCAGCATGTCGGCGTGCAGGGCATCGACCGCCGCTTTCATCGCGTGGACCTTGTCGACCGCTTGCGCGAAGGTTTCGAGGAAAAGATCTTCGCCCGCCGCCGCGACGAGCGGGCGCGCCCCTTTGGCCCATTTGTCGGACATCTTGGCGGAGGTCGCGGTCATCGCATGCTCCAGCACCTTCGCCCACGACGTGTCGCGGAAAGGTTCCTGCCATAGCTCCGGTAGCCTGAACCCCTCCGCGCTCGCAGGATCGAGGATCGCCTGGATGCGCAGGTGCTCACGGCGCTCGTCCGCGTTCCGCGTGTACTGGAGGTACTGCTCCTGCTGACTCAGCATCTCCCGAAGTGGTTGTTCGATAAACGGCAGCATCCCATGCTCCGCAATCAGGTTCTCCGCCAACGTCAACACTCTGGCCCGAGAGCCATAGGGACTGCACTCGTTCCAGATCTGCAGGAACATCGGAAACTGTTCGGGCGCCAACGCTCCGGGGGACGCGACCAGCCTTCCCGCCAACTGAAGGAAATAGTCTTGAACCAGGTAGGTGGCGGAACGCGCTTCGTAAACCAGCGCCATCGCCATCATGCCCCGCCCGGTCCCCGTGACCTCCATAACTCGCTTGTACTCGGCGGGAAACTCCTTTGCTACGACGCTGGGATTTTGATGCCGCGGGTAGGCCACGACACCCTCCGTTGCCGCTCGAAGCGCGACGACCGCCGCATGCTCCTCCTCACCGATCCCATGTGGCAGCTTCTTGAATCGGTCGAAGAACGGAATCTTCACCTTTAGCCTCCCACCAAAGGCACGAGCCTCAGGAAGCCGACTTCGTCCCCGTCGTTCAGCTCCACCACCTCGTCGAGGTCTTCTGCCTGACGATCCGGAAGCAGCATCAGAAATCGGCCATCTTTGAAGGCCTTGACCGCGACCTCCACTTGACGATCCGCATCGATGGGCCGAAAGCGACGGACAGCGGGGCCGTTCAGCATCTGCTCCAGGTCGCTGGGCTGGATGAGGCCGTAGAACCGGTCGCCGTGCTCGTTGTTGTAGCGCCGAACCTCCGCGCGCACCCTGAGGGCGATCAGGTCACGTACGGTAAGGGTGCTCGTTTCCAGTTCCAAAGACGGCGCTTCGATCCGGCCGCCGGAGGTCGTTTCGTCGATTAATCGGATACTTGGCATCGGATCTCCAAAAGATGAAAATCGCGTAAACGCATGTCTAGTGTACGGCGTTATAATGCCGCCGTGCGACCGGAACGGTACGAAACCCAGGCGAGGCTACCGCAGGTGGGCGACGAGGGACAGCGGTCCCTGGCGGAAAAGCGGGTCCTGATCGTCGGGGTAGGCGGACTGGGTTGCGCTTCGGCGGCGTACCTCGCGATGTCGGGGGTCGGCCGGTTGCGGCTGGTCGACGGCGACTCGGTCACCCTCTCCAATTTGGGGCGGCAAGTCCTGTTCGGAGATGCCGACCTGGGACGACCGAAGGTCGTTGCGGCCAAGTACCGGCTGCGGGCCATGAACCCGGAGATCGCGGTAGAGCCCATCCAAGCCTTCGCGGATCGGGGAAACTTGGCCGAACTGCTGCGAGGGGTGGACCTCGTGGTCGACGGAACGGATTCGCTCGGCGCACGTCGTTTGCTCAACCGGGCTTTAGTGACGCTGGGTATCCCCGTAGTGTTCGGCGCGGCGACGGGAATGAACGGAACCATGATGGCCGGTCTGCCCGGAGGTCCCTGCTACGACTGCGTGTGGCAAGAGGCTTCGGACATGAGTTGCGATACGGCGGGCGTCCTCGGCCCCTTGGTCGGCCTCGTGGGCACGGCCCAGTCGGCGGAGGCTCTGAGGGTGCTACTCGGTTTCTCGGAGCCGGGGCGGTTGCATTTGACCGATCAAGCGCGAGGCGAGTGGCGCACCGTCCGCGTGACTCGTCGTGCGGATTGCCCGACCTGCGGAACGATCTAACGCACTCTCACACCATGACGTGAGACAGCCCGACGCGCAGGTAGATTGCCCATAAGGCCATGGATCCCATCGCGCGCCAATACATCCAGCTCGTCCTCGCCCTCGGAAAGCACGACCCGAACTACGTGGACGCTTACTATGGGCCGCCTGAGTGGCGGGAGGAGGCGACGAAGCCGCTGGAGCAGATCGTCGAGGAAGCCAAAGCCGCCCGTCAGATCCTCTCCGCGCCCGATGACGACGATTCAATCGAAGGACTTCGTGTGCGTAACCTCGGTCAACAGCTCGACTCTCTGGTCGCCCGCGCCGAGTTGGTTCTGGGGATTCAAAAGCCGTTCGACGAAGAGTCGATGGCGCTTTACAACGTCGTTGCACCGTCCCATCCAGACTCCTTCTATGCGGAAGCCTTGGCCGAGCTCGAAGCCCGCCTCCCCGGCGAAGGGCCGCTCACCGAGCGGTTCGCCCAGTTTAGGGAGGCGTTCTATATCCCCAAGGAGAACGTCGACGTTGTCTTCCGGGCGGCCATCGACGCCGCCCGCGAAAGGACGAAGCGATTCATCCAACTCGATAAGGATGAAGACTTCCGGATCGAGTACGTCACCGGTGAAGTCTGGAGCGCCTACAACTGGTACCAGGGCAATGCGCGAAGCCTCATCCAGCTTAACCTCGACTTCCCCGTCTCCATCGATCGCGCCCTCCACCTCGCCTGCCATGAGGGCTATCCGGGTCATCACGTCTACAACGCCCTCCTGGAACGCCACCTCGTCCGCGAGCGGGGTTGGCTCGAGTTCACGGTCTATCCCCTCTACAGCCCGCAGTCCCTCATCGCGGAAGGGACGGCGGAGTACGGGGTGGAGCTCAGCTTCCCGCCCGCCGAACGCCTCGCCTTCGAGCGAGAGGTTCTCTACCCCTTCGCCGGACTCGACGACGCCCGCGCCGCGGAACTCGCCGAAGTCCTGGCATTAGTGGACCGTCTGGGCTGGGCGTCGAACGACGCCGCCCGCCGTTACCTGGACGGCGAGGTGAGCCGCGAAGAAACGATCGCCTGGCTCGTCCGCTATGCCCTCTCCACCCCCGAACGCGCCGAACAGCGCGTCCGGTTCATGGAAGCTCACCGCAGCTATGTCGTCACGTACAATGTCGGCCAAGAGCTGGTTAAGCGGTACGTCGAAGCGCACGCGGAAACGCCCGAAGATCGCTGGTCCGTCTTCCAGACACTGTTGTCGACGCCGCAGGTGCCGTCCAACCTGGTGTAACCCCTTTGGGAGTGCGGAGAATTATCTCCGCACTCCCAAAGGGCTTTATTCTCCAGCGTGCGCCTTCTCGAGCGTCGGGATGTCCAGCTTGACCATCTCCATCATCGCGGCGATGGCGCGTTTCGCCTTCTCCGGGTCCTCGTCGCGAATGAGGTCGAGGAGTACGCGCGGGGTGATCTGCCAGGTGACGCCGAACTTGTCGGTGATCCAGCCGCAGGCCATCGGCTCCCCACCGTCGGCCAGGATCTTATCCCAGTAGCGATCCACCTCGGTCTGGTCCTCGCAGGCGACCATAAACGAGGTCGCCGCGCTGAACGTGAAATGGGGGCCCGCGTTGAGGAGCACGAAATCGTGGCCAAAGACGTTCAGGGTCGCGGTCAACAGCGTGCCCGACGGAAGAGGGCCCCCTTCACCGTGGTAACTGCGGTCGGTGACCTTCGCGTTGTCGCCGAAGAGGTCGAGATAGTAATCGGCCGCCGCTGGGGCGTTCCCGTCGAACCAGAGGAAAGGCGTGATCTTTTGCATAACGTGAAGAGGTCGGATGTACCCCACTCCAAATCGACAAACGGTTTGGATAAAACTTCGCATGCCTAAAAAGTGCCCGGGAGAAGGCGCTTCTATAATAAGTTGGCGATGGCTCCTTCCCTCATCCTCCACCTGTTCGGTCCCATGCAGGCTCGGGTGGACGGCGAGCCGCTTCCTTCCATGCGCTCACGGAAGGCGCGCTGGTTGCTCGCTCTTCTCGCGCTGCAAAACGGACAACCCGTCGGTCGAGATTGGGTAGCGGGCACCCTCTGGCCGGATGCCACCCTTCCTATCTCCCTGGCGAACCTGCGTCCGGTCGTCAGCGAGCTCCGTCAGGCCCTCGGCTCACAAGGTGAACGGCTCCGCACTCTGGGACGCAAGATGATCTCCCTCGATCTCACGGGCGCGGACGTAGACGTTGTCGCCTTTGACGCTGCCATCGCGGAAGGACGCTTCGAGGCGGCGGCCGATATCTATCGAGGCCCCCTCCTGGAAGATTGCCGAGAACCGTGGGTGGTCCAAGCCCGCGAGTTCCGGGACCAAGCCTGTTTGGAGGCCCTGGATCGGCTTGCCCAGAGCGTGGATGAGGCAGCGGCCGTCGCCTTCCGCCGCCGCGCCGTCGCCATCGCCCCGTTGCGCGACGCCCCCCGGCGCGCTCTCATGGAAGCGCTCGCTCATGCCGGTGACCTTAATGCCGCCCTCGAAACTTATCGCGAGTTCGCGGAAATCTTACGCGGCGAGTCGGGGGGCCTGCCCGATGCGACGACAACCGACCTCTACCACCGCCTTCGCACCGACGTCTCCCCTCGCCTCCGTCCGGAGCGGACCACGGTTCCCGGTTATCTTCCCCATCCCGTCTCGGGTCTCATAGGTCGGGAAGACGAACGGGCCGACATCGCCGGCCGCCTTATGCGCTCCCGCCTCGTCACCCTCACCGGTTTCGGGGGGATCGGAAAAACCCGGCTTGCCCGCGAAGTTGGGGCGGATCTGGCCGCAGAGATCCCGGACGGTGTCTGGTTCGTCTCCCTCGAATCGATCGCGGAGTCTCGCCTGTTGCCCATCCAGGTGGCGAACGTGCTCGGCGTCGACATCAACGAGCGTCCACTTCTCGATCCGTTGGTGGACCATCTGCGTACGAAGCACGCCCTCTTGGTACTCGACAACTGCGAACACCTGATCGACGCGTGCGCCGCCCCTTGCGATGGGCTCCTGCGCGAGTGCGGCGGTCTCCGCGTGCTCGCGACGAGCCGTGAGCCGCTCGGCATTACTGGCGAATGGGTGTGGCACACAACCGCCCTCAGCGTTCCCGACGCCGGGCACCTTCCGCCCCACGCCTGCGCGTCGTGGCGAGCTATGAGAGCGTCCAGCTTTTCCTCCAATGCACCCAGGCCACCGACGAAACCTTTGAACTGACCCCCGACAACGCGGAAGATGTCGCCGCCATTTGCGCCCGATTGGAAGGAATTCCGCTCGCGATCGAGCTCGCGGCCGCGCGCGTTAAGGCAATGACGATTGGCCAGATCCGCCAGCGGCTTGAGGATCCCTTGGCGTTCCTCACCCAGATCGGCCGTTCCTCCGTCCCCCGCCAGCAAACCCTCCGCACGACCCTCGATTGGTCCTACAGCTTGCTGGGGGAAGACGCTCGCCGCCTCCTGCGCCGGATCGCCCTCTTCGTTGGCGGGTGGACGCTTGAAGCCGCCGAAGCAGTTTGCAGCGGCGATGGGATTGAGCAGGGCGGCATCGCGTCTCTCCTCGGCTCTCTCGTCGATAAGTCGCTGGTTCTCTTCGAGCGAAGCGTGGACGAAGGCCGGTACCGGCTTCTCGAACCGGTTCGCCAATACGCGCTCGATCTCGCCCAAGAGGAGGGGGTGGCCCTTCGCGAACGCTTCGTCGCCCACTTCCTCACCCTTTGCGAGGCAGCCGAAGGGGAGCTTCGCGGCCCCAAGCAGGCCTTCTGGCTGGAGCGGCTACGGACTGAAGACGGCAACATCCGCCAAGCGACCCGCTGGACGGAAGAAATCCCCGAGCTCGCGGCCTGCATTCTTCCGCTCGCCTCCGCCCAAGGGCTCGCGTGGTTCGTTTCGGGCCGATACGGAGAGGGTTCGCGCAACTTAGAGCGGGCCCTTTCTCTTGCTCCGGAGGCGAGTTCCCCCGAGCGGGCGAAGGCGCTCAGCTATATTTCCGTCCTGGCCCAAGGGGAGGGAAACTACCCGCGCTCCCTCGCGTTCCAAGAGGCCGCTCTCAAAGTGTTCGAAGCGGTCGGCGATCGTTCGGGAATCGCGGCCGCGAAGCGAAACATCGGCGATGCCTATTACGGCGCCGGCAAGCGGCGGGTCGCCCGAATCTACTTTGAGGAGGCGTACCGTCTGCATCAAGCGCTCGGCGAGCACCGCGGCGCCGCGATCTGCGCGGTGCTTCAGGGGAGTTGCATCGCCCTCGACGGCGACGTCGAAACAGCGGCCCGGTGGGCCGAGGAGGGGAAAGCGTATTTCGTCGAGACTCGGGAAAACATCGGCATCGCCTGGGCCTTGAGCTGCCTCGGCAACATCTATCTCGACAATAACCTTCCCGATCGGGCGCGCGCGACCTACGAAGAAGAGCTTCCGATCGTGATTGAGCACGGGCCCCACCGGGCGGTCTACACGTTCGACAATCTTGCCAAAGCTCTATCCATTCTGGGAGATTCCGAGGGGGCCCTGGCGTACCTTGAGCGCGCCCAGACGCTCGTGGACGACCTCGACCACGAGCGGGGAAAGACGATGGTTTTGACCACACGAGGGGAAATCGCCGCCGATCGGGGAGATTTCCATGCCGCGAGGGGATACGCGATCCAAGCGCTTCACCGCCTTCGCCCCCTTGATTCTCCGTTCGAAACGATCAGCGTCTTCCTCATCCTCGCCGCGGCGCACCTTGGCCAAGGCAAAGTTTGGGAGGCAGTACGTCTCCTTGCCGCCTCCTATGCCATGCAAGTCCAGGGGGAAGTCGATTTTGCCCCGGATGTGCAGCGCCGCCTGACCCTTCTTGAAACGAAGGCCCGGGCACTCCTTTCCTCCGACGACTTCGAGCGGGCTTGGCAAGACGGATGGCGTGAGGATCTCGACGCCGCCTACGAATTAGCCCTGAATCCCAGCCCGGCGATCGGCAACCTGCTTTGATATGCACCGGTATCGTTCCCGAATTCCCGTAATTCCGTTCCGCTCTTTCAGCCCGAAAGAGGTGCATCTACAATTCGCGGCATCATGGCCGCACCGCTCACCATCGGACTGTTCGGACCCATGCGGGTCCTCGTCGGAGATCAGCCTCTGCCGCCCGTGCGCTCGCGCAAGGCGCTCTGGCTCCTCGCGCTGCTGACCCTTCGCCACGGCCGCCCCGTGGCCCGCGAGTGGCTCGCCAGCACGCTTTGGCCGGATACCGATCTGTCCGTCGCGTTTACCAATCTGCGCCCCGTCATCTGGGAGCTCCGCCGCGCTCTGGGAGACCAGGCTTACCGCCTTCAATCCCCCGATCGCGTCACCGTGATCCTCGACCTCGAGGGAGCGGACGTCGATCTCGCCGCCTTCGATACCGCCATCCGCCAGGGCGGAACGGAAGGACTCGAGCGGGCGATCTCCCTGTACCGAGGCCCTCTTCTTGAGGGGTGCCCCGAAGAGTGGACGCCCCAAGAACGGGGGGCTCGCGAACAGGATTGCGTTCACGCCCTCCAAACCCTCGCCGACGGCGCGCTCGCCGCCGGGGAGCACGCGCGGGCCGCTGACCTCTACCAACGCCTCATCGCCTTCGACCCGTGGCGCGACGCGGCCCGCCGGGGACTGATGACCGCCCTCGCCCAATCCGGCGACGTCAACGCGGCGCTTCAGACTTACCGTACCTACGCCCACACCCTTCGTAGCGAAGCGAACCTCACTCCGGACGAACAGACCACCGCCTTGTACACCCGGCTACGAAACCAGAGCCGAACGCGAAACGTTTCTCAGCCGCTCACCGCCCCAACCCCCGAGCCGATTGAGCCGAAGATTTCCGGCTACCTTCCCCACGCCCTGACGCCTCTTTTCGGACGGGAGGACGAACGTTTGGAGGTGGCCGCCCTTCTCCGTCACCATCGGCTCATTACACTCGTCGGTCCCGGTGGTATCGGCAAAACCCGGCTGGCGACCGCCATCGCAAAGGACACGGCGGGCGACTACGCCGGCGGCGTCTGGCTCGTCTCGCTCGAAAACCTCCGCGACGGTGCCCTCGTGGCGCGGCAGGTCGCGGCGACCCTGGAGATCCGTGAAGAAGGGGAAGCCGACCCGATCAAGAGCCTGATCGCCCGATTGCGCGATCGGAGCCTTCTGCTGGTGCTCGATAATTGCGAGCATCTGCTTGACGCCGTCATTCCCTTTTGCGCCCGCCTCCTCGCCGAATGCGGGGAGGTTCGCATCCTCGCCACCAGTCGAGAGGGGTTTGGCATCCTGGGTGAACGGGGTTACCCTGTCAATTCCCTCGCCGTTCCCGATCCGGCCTGGCTCCCCACGGGAGGTGCCACGCGCCTACGGGTTCTCCAAGGTTACGAAGGGGTCCAGCTTTTTATGGACCGCGCCCAGACGGTTGCGCCCGAGTTCGCCCTGACCCAAGGGAATTCGAATGCCGTCGCCCAGATCTGCGCCCAGTTGGCAGGACTCCCCCTGGCCTTGGAACTCGCGGCGGCACGCGTCAAGGCGATGACCGTCGACCAAATCGCGGACCGATTGGACGACCACCTGCGCCTCCTCATCGGCGGCAACCGGGGAGCTTCGGAGCGTCAACAAACCTTACGCGCGACCCTCGACTGGTCTTACGTCTTGCTCAGCGAGGAGGAACGCACGCTTCTCCGACGCCTCACCGTCTTTGCGGGCGGTTGGACCCTTGAGGCGGCCGAACAGGTGGCGTCCGGAGACGGTATCGAAGTGGCCGATATTGCCGAGCTCCACGGCGCGCTCATCGCAAAATCGATCGTCTCGTTCGACAAACGGATGGGGCGGTTCCACCTCTTGGAGACGGTCCGTCAGTATGCGGCCGAAAAACTCGCGGAATCCGGCATGGCGGAAAGGGCGGCCGCAAAGCATCGTGCCTGGACCCTTGATTTGGCCGAGACGGCGGAATCCGCCTACAAGGGGCCGCAGCAGGGAGCGTGGCTCGAACGGCTCGAAACGGAACGTCCTAACCTCCGCGCGGCCCTCGCCTCGTGCGATGCGGATGCCCGCTTAGGACTGCTCCTCGCCGGTTCCCTCTGGCGATTTTGGTATATCCGAGGCCCCCACGCGGAAGGCGCGGATCACCTTCAGCGGGCCTTGGAGCGTCCCTGCGATAACGAAGCCGCCGTGGCAAAGGCCTGGTACGGCCGGGGATGCCTCGCTTACACGCGTACGGACCAGCCCCTGGCCCGCGAATGTATTTTTCGTGCGCTGGAGCTCCATCGCCGCCTGGGTAATCGACTCGGCATCGCGGAGGCGTTCAACGTGCTCGGCAACATCGAGCAATCGATGAGCAATAACCGTGAGGCCCGCGAGCACTACGAAGCGAGCCTGGAGATCCGCCGTGAGATCGGAAGCAAGCCGGACCTCGCGCTTATCCTTTACAACCTCGGCGCGTTTATGCTCCCCATCTGCGAGTATGCGGCGGCCAAGACTTACCTGTACGAGAGCCTACGCCTCTACGAGGAGCTCGGCGACCAGTGCGGAGGGGCATGGTGCCTGCTCGTTCTGGGATGGGTGGACGAGCGAACCGGCGATTACGGAAAAGGATGCTCGCAAGCGGAAGATTCTCACCGCCGCTTTTCATCGCTTGCGGATAAGCGCGGGATGGGTTGGACCCACTACCTGTTAGCCCGCTTGGCGATGGATCGGGAGGAATACGAACAGGCTTTGCACCATTCGCAACGTAGCCGCGCGATGTTCACCGAGGTGGGAGACCGGAACGGTCTCGCAAAGTCACGGATGGTTCCCGGCATTCGCGCCCGGGAGACCGGAAACCCCAAGATTGCTCGGCAAACCTTCGAAGAGGCGATCGAGAACTTCAATGCGGCCGGTTCGGCCTTCGGAACCGCGTGGGCGATGTTCGAGATGGCGCTTGCCGCGCACCAGGAAGGAGAGACGCGCCAAGCCCAAGGGCTCATGGTCGAAGCCCTTGAGATCCGGGAAGCGATCGACGACATGCAGGGCGCCGCCGACAGCCTTGAGGGATTTGCCTTGCTCGCTCTCTCGCAACATGTACCTCAGCGGGCCGTCCGCCTCCTCGGCGCCGCTCAAACCATCCGCGCCTCTATTCACGGCGTTGCCCCACCGCTCCAACAGGCTCTGGCCCATCGGATTCTCGGTGAATGCCGACGCGCCCTCGGCAACCCGGCCGTGAATCGCTTCGTCGCCGAAGGAGCGAGCATGGCATTTGCGCAAGCGGTAGATTACGCCCTCGCTCGCGAGGAGACGCGCCTGCACGCCTTGATGAGATGATCGGGACCGCCGCCCTTTCGGACGGCGGTCCCCTTTAGATTAGCCGTGCAATTTGGCCCGCAGAAAAGCGCAGGCCTGATCAATGGCACCCCGTGCGGCCGATGTCTCGCAGAGCGCGTTCAGCATCACGAAGTCGTGGATCGTCGCATCGTACCGAGCCGAAATCGTTGGTACACCCGCCTGCGTCAGCTTGCGCGCGTACGCTTCGCCCTCATCGCGCAGGACATCGAACGCGTCCGTGATCACCAGTGCCGGGGGCAGGCCCGCGAGTTGGGCCGTGGTCGCCTGCAGCGGCGAAGCGGTGATCTCCTTGCGCTGGGCCTTATTCGGTACGTAGGCCTCCCAGAACCAGGCCATCGCCTTTTTTGTGAGCCAAATCCCTTCGGCGTACTCGTTATAGGAGCCGGTCTCCATGCCCGCGTCGGTTACCGGATAGAACAGCACCTGGCAAACCGCCTTGGGTCCTTTCCGCTCCTTGGCGAGCAAAGTGGTCGAAGCGGCAAGCTGACCTCCCGCACTGTCGCCAGCGATGGCGATCTTAGTAGCGTCTACTTTAAGCTCGTCCTCATGCTCGGCGACATACTTGAACGCGGCGTAAGATTCTTCGTTCTGCACCGGATACTGCGCGTCCGGCGCAGGGGTGTAGTCGACAAAGACAACTGCCACATTCGCTCCGACCGCGATCTCGCGCACGAGTCGGTCGTGGGTCTCTTTGTCGCCAAGCACCCAACCGCCGCCATGGTAGTACATCAGCACCGGCAGCTTCCCGGTGGCGCCTTCGGGGCGAAGGATACGCACATTGACTTTGCCGGAGGGTCCGACGGGGAAGGTCGTATCTTGTGAAGAAACCGCCGCCTTCGGGACCGGTCCCGACTGCGCGCCCCGAAGCACCTTACGGGCTTCTTCGTATGGGAGGGAGTAGATCGGCGGCCCACCGGCGGCCTTCAGGTCGTCGAGAAACTTTTGAGTGGTGGCTTCGAGAATGGGCATCTTCTTCTCCTGAGGATCGGGGGCGGCGAACGCCGCAAGAATGGCGAGACTGAGGGCAAAGGCTTTGCTTCTCATGGCGGAAGTCTCGCGCCGGTGCGTCATCGCGGGCGTTCCGCATCCCCACTTCGACGCGTTCCGAAGATCGAAAACCTCATCGGAACGCCGACGTGCAGACGCCGGAACGCTGGCGATTACGCACCCCTTCGACACTGACGATCACGGTAGAAAAACCATGATCACCTCTCTTCTCCCCCTCGCCCTCTCCGCCATTCCGGTTCCCGCTCCGGAAGTCCCCGCCCCGGTTAAGCCTTCGATCGTCCTCGTTCACGGCGCCTTTGCCGACGGCTCTTGCTGGCTGAAGATCATCGGCATGCTCCAAAAGTCGGGCTACGACGTCTCCGCCGTCCAGAACCCGCTCACCTCTTACGCCGACGACGTCGCCACCACCAAGCGCGTCATCGACGTCCAGAAGGGGCCCGTGGTTCTTGTCGGCCATTCCTACGGCGGCGCGGTCATCACCGGTGCGGCGACCGACAAGGTGAAGGCCCTCGTCTACGTCGCCGCGTTCGCCCCCGACGAAGGTGAAGCGCTGGGCGGTCTGCTCCAGAAATACCCCTCTCCCCTCGGCACCGCCCTCGTACCGGACGCGGCGGGCTTCGTGATCATCGATCCACTGAAGTACCACGACGTCTTCACCGCCGACCTCCCGAAGCCGGAAGCCCAGACCTACGCCGTCTCCCAGGGCCCGATCCACTCTTCGATCCTTGGCACTCCGATGGGCGCACCCGCCTGGAAGAAGATCCCGAGTTGGTTCCTCGTCGCCCAGGAGGATCGCGCTATCAACCCCGATCTGGAGCGGTTCTTCGCAAAGCGGATGAACGCGAAGACGACCGAGATCAAGTCCAGCCACGTCCCGTTCCTCTCCAAGCCGGAAGCGGTCGTGAAAATGATCGAGGAAGCGGCGGCCGCGGTGGCCAAGGGCTGATGGTGCGGCTGGCGAACAAGAACGCGCTCATCACCGGCGGCAACAGCGGCATCGGACTGGCGACTCTCCGCCGGTTCGTAGCCGAGGGAGCCCGGGTTGCGGTCACCGGCCGCAACCGGGCTCGCCTGGACGAAGTCGAACGGGAGTTCAGCGCAGAGGTCCTCGTGCTGGAGGCCGAGACGACCGATCCAAACTCGATCGGCGACGCGTTTTCGGCGGCCCAAGAATGGATGGGGCCGCTGGACATCGTCTTCGCCAACGCGGGCATTGCGAGTGGAACGCCGACGGACTTGGGTTCTTTCGAGGAGTTTGAAAAGCTCCTGCGGACCAATGTGACCGGCAGTTTCCTCACGGTCGCGGCCGCCCTTCCCCATCTGAACGACGGTGCGGCGATCATCCTCACCGGCTCGGTGATGGCGGGCTTGGGCTTCCCCGGTACCGCCGGTTACGCGGCGTCCAAGGGGGCCGTCGTTTCGATGGCGAAAGCCATCGCGGCCGAGCTATCACCCCGCGGTATTCGGGTGAACGTCATCGCGCCCGGTCCCGTGCAAACGCCGATGATGACGCCGGAACGCGCGCGAGCGCTCTCCGCCAGCGTCCCCCTCGGCCGAACCGCAACCGTCGACGAGATCGCGAACCTCGTCGTGTTCCTCGCCTCGGACGAGTCGCCGTACATTCAGGCCCAAGAGATCCTCATCGATGGCGGCGCCCTGGGCGCACCGGCGGGATCCCCCGTATATCGCTAATCTGGCCCCCTCGCCCCAAGGGAAGGGGCTGGGGTGAGGGTTTGGCCCCGAGACAACTTACGAATTGAAGAGATCCCTCTGACGGATCAACCGCGACACGTGCGCACCCCATCACCGCCACCACCGCCGCTCCGCGCGTGCCGTGACATCCCATGCTTCCTCGTAACCCACCTTACGGAACATCCACCTCCGATCAATAATTTGGACACGTGTCCAACAGAAGCTTTCCAGAGGTATAAAGCACGCACGCATTCCATTTTGGACACGTGTCCAAAACGCAACGCCGCGACCGAGAAAGCCCATGACCGCCTTCGCCCTTCTCGTCCTTACCGCTGTCCCTTCCCTGCCGGAACGGCTCGCCCTCGAAGGCGAATGGCGCCTCACCCAAACGGAAAAGGGCATTTCGATCCCCGCCCGTGTTCCCGGCAACGTCCACGTGGACCTGCTCCGCGAGAAGAAGATTCCCGATCCCTTTTATCGCGATGGCGATCGGCAGGTGCAGTGGGTAGGCGAGGTTCCGTGGACCTACTCACGCAAGTTCCGGGTCTCGGATCGATTTCTAAAGCACCGGAGGGTCATCCTCCGCGCGGAAGGCTTGGATACCTTGGGACGTGTGCTTGTGAACGGCCAAGAGGTCGGACGGGCGGACAACATGTTCCGCACGTGGGAGTACGACGTCCGCCCGTTCCTCATTGCGGGTGAGAACACGATTCAGATCGACTTTGAACCGATTGAACCGTTCCTCAAGGCGCACGAAGTGCAAGCCGAATTTCCCGGAAAGCCCTTGCAGAGCCACGGCTGGGGATACGTGCGTAAGCCGCCGTACCAGCAAGGTTGGGACTTCGCACCGAAGCTGATTACGGCCGGCATCTGGCGCGGCATCGGCCTCCTCGGTTGGGATGAGGCGCGGCTTACGGATGTAGAGATCGTGCAGGACCACCGAGCCTCCGGCCAAGTCGACCTCAACGTGAAGGTGGATGCGGACGCGTTTGGCGCAACGACCGCCCTCACCACGCTGAGCCTTAAAGGGCGCAAGATTGCGGAGACCACCACCCCGATTCTTCGCGGGCAGGGCAAGACCCGTTTCACCGTCGTCAAACCGAAGCTCTGGTGGCCGGTCGGAATGGGCGCCCAGCCGATGTACGACGTTCGCGTCGAACTCAAGAATGCCCACGGGCAATTAGTCGACCGCGGCAGCCGCCGCATCGGCCTACGGACCGTCAAATGGATTCAGAAGACGGAGAAGAACCCGCTGGCCCTCACGGTTAATGGTCGACGCTTCTTCGCCAAAGGCTCCAACTGGGTTCCCGCCGATGCCCTCGTCGTTCGGGCTACGGCCGATCACGAGCGGAAGATGATCCAGAAGGCGGTTGACAACAACTTTAACATGATCCGACTCTGGGGCGGCGGCCACTACGAGAGCGACGCCTTCTTCGACGCTTGCGACGAGAAAGGCCTTCTCGTTTGGTACGAGTTCAAGTATGCGTGCGCTACTTACCCCTCGTTCGACCCGAAGTGGCTCGCCAACATCCGCACGGAGGCGGTAGATCAGGTACGGCGCGTTCGACACCATCCGAGCATCACCGTCTGGTCCGGCAACAACGAAGTTATCGGCTTCATCACCGACAAAACGACGCCGTCAAGTATGAGTCGTGAGGACTACGAACTCCTCTTCCATAAAACCCTTCGCGATGTCGTGCATGAAACGGCTCCCGACGCCGCGTACACCCCCGGCAGCCCGGAGATCGGCGACGATCACTATTGGAACGTATGGCACGGATCCGCCACCTTCGCGTCCTACCGCGACCTCCACGGCTTCATGTCGGAGTACGGCTTCCAATCCTTCCCCGTCCCGCGCTCGGTCGAGGCGTTCACCCTTCCCGAGGACCGCACCTCCGTCATCACGCCGGTGATGAAGAATCACCAACGGAACTGGCGTGACGGTAATTCGCTGATCCTCAACACGATGATCCGCTCCTATCGCCAGCCGAAAGATTTCGACTCCGCTCTGTGGCTGAGCCAGATCCACCAGGCGGAAGGCGTCCTCATGGGCGTCGAGCACTGGCGACGGGACTGGCCGAACTCGACCGGCAGCCTCGTGTGGCAGTTCAACGACTGCTGGCCCTCGATCAGTTGGTCGATGGTCGATTACTACGGCCGCCCGAAAGCGCTGCTCTACCACTTGAAGCACGCCTACGCGCCGATCGCCCTCTCCGCGCTCGCAAATCCGAAGACGGGACAGAGCGAGCTATGGATCGCCACCGACCGGGCGGAAGCGAAGGCCGGGGAGATTGAGTGGGTGCTGATGCGCACCGATGGTTCAAAGGTCGAAGAAGGAACCGTTACGGTGAACATCCCCGGCGGAACGACTTCAATCCGGGCGATCAACCTGAACCAGAAGGCGGCCATCGAAAAGCACGGTGCACCGAATTTACTGCTCTGGGCAAAGCTCTCGATCCCAAGCGAACCGGATTCGACGACCGTGACGTATTACGCGAAGCCGAAGGAATTGACCTTGGCCGATCCCGGCCTCAATGCCCATATCACGGCGAATCGCGGAGGCTACGAAGTCGCTCTCTCAAGCGAAAAGCCTGCTCTGTGGTCATGGATCGACTTCACCGGAATAGATGCCGAGCTTTCCGATAACTTCGTCCACCTCGTCCCGGGACGCATGGCCAAGATCTTCGTTAAGCCGTCCAAGCGGACTTCGATCGAAAGCCTTCGTAAGGCTCTCAAAGTCCGTAGTCTCTTCGACACCTTCGAGCCTGGCAGTGAACCGGATCCATTTACCCGCCCTGAGGCGGACGGCCGAATCCTCCTCATTGCGGACAAAGCCGACATCCCCGGCAACAGTCCGGCCCTCGAGATCGGCGCCCCGAGCAACCTGGGCGCCTGGTACCACGCAGGCGATTCCGTGCGTTGGAGCGTAAAAGGCGCTAAGCCCGGTGAGTACGAACTCGTCGCCAACCTCTCTATTCCATCCGACGAAGCAGGAGCGGAGTTTACGGTGGACATCGACGGCAGCCGCGTCAAGGGCAAGGTTCCGCCGACGAAAGGCTGGAACGACTACGTGGACGTCAACCTTGGCCGGATACGGATTTCGAAGAACGGCGCGATCCAAGTCGTCCTCAACCCAACGAGTAAGCCGCACGGCCACGTAATGAACCTGCGCAGCTTGACCTTGACCCCAGTGAAATGACCCGAATTCGCCGACACTCCTCCCGGCGAACCGACCCGTTGCGCCCCTTTGCGATGCTCTCTTTCTCGATCAACGCAAAGGGGCTGGGCGACCGTCTCCCCTTTGCGATCGCGGCGTGAAACCGAAAGGCTGTTCTATCCCCGGTTGAGAGCGAACCGAAGTCATCTTTACGGAAGCGTAAAGAAGAAAGAAGCTCCCTTCCCAAGTTCGCCTTCCGCCCACACCCGGCCCCCGTGCCGTTCGATCGCCCGCTTCACATTCGCGAGACCGATTCCCGTGCCGTCGTATTCCTCGCGGTGGAGCCGCTCGAACGGAACGAATAGCTTCGGCAAGTAGGTCATGTCGAACCCAATTCCGTTGTCCCGAACGACGAATACCCGCTCGTCAACGCACGCGAATTCGATCTCTGCCTGTCCATCCGTCCGCCGGTACTTGCAAGCGTTATCGATCAGGTTATGAAGGGCCATCCCGACCAGGCGGGGGTCGCACGCAACGTGAGCGTCACAGGCAACCCGAACGCTAAGCGATGGGTCCGGATGCTCGGATAGCACCTCTCTGGCCACCCGCCGCGCGAGTTCACCGAGATCGACCTCTTCGCGTCGAACCTCCCGCGTCCCCAGCCTCGCATATTGCAGGAGATCGTCCACGAGGTGCGCCATCTTGAGTGCCGCCTGCGAAAGCCGCATCAGGTTTCGCCGGCCGGGTTCGGAAATTCGAGGCCCCTCCTCTTCCAACGCGATTCGGGCGTTCGAAACGATCGCCCGGAGTGGCGAGCGCATATCGTGGGCAACCGAATAGCTGAATCCCTCAAGCTCCTGGTTTTTAGCCACGAGCGCCGCCGTACGCTCGTCTACTCGTCTCTCCAGTTCGTCGTTGAGAGCACGAATACGCTGTTCCATTTCGTACCGGGCCGTCGCATCTCGGAACACCTTGAGATAGCCGCGTACCGACCCGTCGGGGTGGTAGAGCGCGTTCATCGTCCCACTTCCCCAAAAGCGTGAGGCATCTTTGCGTATGTGCCATCGCTCGTCGGCCGCCTTTCCATGCCGGGCGGCCGCTTCCATCTCTTCTTCCGGGACTCGGGCAACCCGATCCTCTTGAGTAAAGAGGATGCCCGCCCATTGTCCGATCGCCTCCTCCGCCGTCCATCCGCAAACCAGCTCGGCGGCCGGGTTCCAAGCCAGGATGCTTCCCTCCGAATCGATCAGCACGATGACGTCATCCGAAGCGCTTTCGAAAATGGTGCGGAATCGATCTTCGCTTTCCCGGAGGGCAGCCTCCGCCCGCACCCGTTCGATGTGGGTCCAGGAGCGCTCCGCGACTTCTTCGATCAGGGCGACCTCCTCCAGGGTCCAGTCTCGCGGATTCGGATGGTGCACCGCCATCATCGCCCGAAGACGCCCTTCCTTCACCAGCGGGCAACAGACGATGGCACCTACGCCGATTTCATCGAGAACCTCGCCCGCGTCCTCAGGACCGAACTCGGACTCGACATCCCTGACAACAAGGGTCCGCCCCTGCCTCAGTTCTTCGTTCGTACGCCGACCTAAAAGCGCCAGCGGGTAGTTGCCGCCGATACCGTCGACGCCGGGCTCCGCCCATTCATCGCGAATGGTAAACCGATCCTCGTCGACATCGGCGTAGGCGCATCGCATCACTCTGAGATGCTCCCCCAGGAGACGGGTCGTGGCCGCCATCGCGCGGGCGGGATCAAGCTCCGAACGCGTCGCGGCGGAGACCGTATCCAAGAAGCGAAACCGCGCCTCGCTCTCACGAAGGTTCCGGTCGATTCGGGCGCGTTCGATGCTCTCCCAGCAGCGCGCGGCCACCAGACGAACAAGCTCAACCTCTTCGGAACGCCAGTGTCGGGGCGTGACGCAGTGCACCGCCATGGCCGCGACGAACCGGCCCCCTTTGTGCAATGGGACACAGATGACCGACTGGATCTGCGCCAGCCGGTAGGCGGCGAAATCCTCCACCGGAAGTTGGTGGGTATCCACGTCGTCGACGACGTATGGTTCGTCCCTTCGCATCCTTGCGAGCACCTCGGCACCAAATTCCGCAAAGCGTAGTCGTCCAACGATGCTTACCACCTGAGGGCCGCGCACGTAATTGCCGGTCAGGTTCATCGTGTCCTGATCCGCTTCGATATCGGCGTAAGCACACCTATCGACGTCCAGATGCCGTCCCAGCATCATCGCCGCCGTCAAAGTCACCTCTTCCGGATCGGTGAGTGGTCGGATCGCATCATCCAACGCGATCAAGAACCGGTCCCGATCTTCAGTCAATTTGCGCTCAGTGATATCGATAATCGCGCCGGTCAGCCGGTCCGGTACACCGTTCGCGTCGAGCGACGCCGAACCCCGGGACAGGAGCCACCGTTCTCGGCCGTCCTTTCCGGTTACCCGAAACTCGACTTCGAGGTAATCCCCTCTTGCAACCGAGCCCGCCAGTTGCGTCTGGACGACCGGCCGGTCTTCCGCATGGATCGCCTCAAGGTAGAGATCGGTGGAGGCCCACTCGGGCGTTTCGGCGGAAAGGCCAAAAAGGAACCGGAGGCGCGGGCTCGTAAAGACCATCCCTCGAAGCGTGTCCACCACCCAGATCGCCACTTCGGCGGTATCCAGTGCCCACAGCACGTCGTCGAAGTGGACCAGCGCCTCCGAAGGCCCCGCCCGATAGAATGCCGGCTCTTCCGGAGGCGGGTCGCGACGCATGGCCTATTATGCGGCGATGCTGGTGGTTTTACGGTAGCGGGGCGTGGGTGAATCGTACGGGAGTGAAATTATCCGGCATGTGAGTATCGAGGACGCCGTGGGGCGTCCAGCACCATGCTGCCGTCTCCGCCTTATCGCCAAACGGTACCTGCTGGAAGCGGCCGAGAAAAAGGCGCCACTCGTCGCCATCCTGCGGGGGTAGCGGCCGCCCGTTCGCGAGGTGCGTCATTCCTGCCCACGGAAGTTTAACCTCCGCGGTCCAGCCACGGCTGACTTGGGTCGTATCGTTGAGCACCCCATCGATATGCACCGCGGTTTCCAGACCGGGGAAATCCCAGTCGAGGAATGCCCACCGTGGCCCACGTGGATGGGTGCCCCACCAGAAGGTTGCAGGGTCCCGATCGAAGTTTCCGCCAAAGGAGTAGACCTGCTTCGTCATTAGGTCGAATTCAGGAATATCGAAGCGACTCCCTTTGAGCATCGCGTCGCGCCAGATGAAGAACACTTCGTAGATCGTGTTCCGCGCGTTTAACTCAAATTCGTAGTAGCAATCACCACCATCGATGAAGATCTCGATGTCATTCTCGGTAAAAATGATCGAATCTCGTTCGGTGAGATGGGCCGTGGGATACGGATCTTCCACCCAGAACCCGATGTAAAGCGCCTCGTCGTCCCATAGCACCGCCGAGCGCGTATCGAACCAACCCGGCTTTCCGGTGGCCATATCGCCGAAACGAGGCGACTTGGGCGCCCGCTGCCAGCACTCGTCATCAAGCCGCCCGGAAAGCGACGGCTTGGCGGTTGTACGGTAAACGAGGTAAGGCGACTCGGACATCGGTAACACCCTACCCCCTACGCGCGTAGCGCGTGTAGCCGTCGCAGCAGCGACGTCGGGAAATGTCACTGAGAGCTGGTCAGGCTTTCCGAACGTCGCTGCTGCGACGGCTACCCATCACTGCGCGATAGAGTTACTTCGCCGACGCGCGGATCGCCTTTGTCCCTTCGCCCGCGATCTTCAGGTACGTGTCCGACGGCAATCCTTCTAACCCGAGGAAGTGCCCTTGGATCGGGTGCTGGTTCGTGACCTTGTAGATCGCGGTCCCCTCGTCGACCTCGTCGAACATCGCCACGAAGGCCTGGCCGATCTTCATCTTGGCGGCCGCGTCGAACTGCTCGCGGAAGAAGTCGCCCTTGCGGCGCGGGATGATGGTGGAACCGGGGGCTTTACGGGTGAGGTTGTCCCAAGAAAAGCCGGGATAGATCGTTGGGAGGAGCATCATGTTCGATTTCTTCGCCTCCGCGAGATCCTCCGGCCAGCGCTCGAAAGCGGCAATCTTCTTGCCTCCCGCGACGTTTGCCGCATTGCCCACATCCCAAGGACTGTAGGCCGTAAAGCGGCGGAATGCGCGATGCCAATCGGGATCGGTCTCCCGACGCCACCACCACTGGCCGGCTCCCACGAGGGTCACTCCATATTTATCGTCAGTGTCGAGGGCGTCGATGATCTCGTTCGCCTTCTGGCCGCTGAAGCGGTCCGTGAAGAAGCCGAACACCGCAAGCACAGGCTTGCCGTTGTGTCGTAAATAGCGCGGATCCTCGGTGATCTTCATGACGTCCACGAGGAACCGCCAATCCTTTCGCATCACCTCGATCGCCTTGTCCGCCGGGGTTCCGCTCATGTCGTACTCAACGGCGAACACCCTTCCGTGCCGGTTCGCGGCATCACGCGCATGTCCCAGCACCCGCGCCTCTTCGGTGGAATTCCGGCCGCCGTCAAGTTCGCCGGTAAACCGTTGGACGAACACCCCGTCGATCCCGTACTTGCGCATCCACTCGAAATGGCGATCCACCACGCCGGGATAGACCGCGCTGTAGAGCATGGCGGGCTTGCCGTCAGGAAGAGTGTAGTTCCCCGCTTGGTAAAGCGACTCCTGCGGATACTCCTTGACCTCGGGCCACATCTCGACATTGATGGTCGACAGGTCGAGTTTGTCACGATCCTTGCTCCAGTGGAACCATCCCCGCTTCACCGGATCGTGCGGAGTGCGAAACCAGCCTTGGTAACCGCACACCACCTTCCCCTTGAGGGTGGTGGCATCGACGTCGCTCCTGCGAAGGCCCGTGTAAGGGCGGAGCCACGGCGCATCCTCCGGAGAACTAGTAGTTGCCAGTAGTAAAGCGAGAGCAGTTAACATGTGTATACGGCTTATAGGTCCTATAAGCCGTATAGGACCTATTCGATAGGGGTGCGTTAGCGCTGATTGGGGGGCGCAGGCGCCGCATTTGGCGCGGATGAGAACTTGCGCTGGTTGCCGCGGATCTCGGCCAGCTCGCTGGCGCTGGCTTCGCCCGCCGTCGCCCCCTTCATGAAGAGGAGGGCGACGACGAAGATGCAGGCTGCAATCGCGGAGATGACCGACCACATGGGAAGCTCGCGCTTCTCTTTCACGTTCGCTCGGCTCATGGACTAGTCCGTGTCCTCCTTGGGCCACAGGCCATCGTTCCAGCCCTTGCGCGGCCAGTTCTTGTCGTACGAGATAAACGGCGCGTGCGGCCAGGTGCCGCCGCCGATCGCCTTGTCGATCGGGTGCGACTTCGCGTGACCGTCCATGAAAATAAAGTTCATCTTCACATTCGGCAGCCAACAGCAGCCGTTGTAACCGGCGGGAATATTCGGCTGCGGCCGCATATCGTGATAGGGCACCG
Organism: Vaucheria bursata; assembly: GCA_032358265.1. Classification (NCBI taxonomy): domain Eukaryota; class Xanthophyceae; order Vaucheriales; family Vaucheriaceae; genus Vaucheria; species Vaucheria bursata. The sequence goes on along the minus strand of JAULBW010005854.1, from coordinate 11,514 downwards.
CCTCGTTAAAGATCCAGGTGTTCGAAGGCTTTTCAAAGTTGTTGAGGGTGTAAACCCGCTGGTTCTGCTCCGGGCTGCTGTCGAGGGCCGCCTTGCTGAAGGTCCAGAACATGTAGAAGCGGTACGGATAGCTCGTGAACCACTGGCTCTGCTTGTACACCAAGCTTGTGCTGCTATCGCTTGGGCACTTCCAGATGCCGTCATTCTTCAGATAGGGGTTAAACAGGGCGCGAATGGAGTGGGTCTTGGCGTATTCGATCTGCTGAGGGCCATTCGGAGCCCAGAACCCGCTTGCAAGCTCGCCCGTCCAGTCTTGATTGTCGATGGAGTCCTGACGGTAAACCACCGGGAAGGTATCGTCGTTATCGCCCAGATACATCTGGAACGCGGTTCCGATCTGTTTCTCGTTCGAGATACAGGTAATCGATTTGGCGGCCTGCTTCGCCTGAGCGAAGACGGGGAACAGAATGGCGGCGAGAATCGCGATGATCGCGATGACGACGAGAAGCTCGATGAGGGTGAATCCTCGGAGCTGCTTATGATCTTTCATGGTTTTCTCCACTGCGAGAAGTGACCGAAGCGAACGAGGGCGTTCGGCGAACCGACGGAATGATTTAGGACGGTCCCCCGGAGATGAAAATCTCCGGAAGAAGAAGGAGACGGGCGGGCGCGTCGGACGGGGTCGAAGACTTCCGCTCGATGCGCTCCAGCGTGAGATCGACGGCCTTCCGGCCGATCTCGCCCAGGGGCTGAAGGACCTTCAAAAGCATCAGGTCGTCGGGAGGATTGAGGTAGGGCTCGTCGAAACAGCCCAGGGCGTAGTCCGTTTTCGGAACGCCCATTTCCTCCAGAATTTGGGAGATCGCGGCAAGACGGGTCGCGTCGGCCGAGAAGATGGCGGTAGGAAACTCGAGTTGCGTGACCACGTCGCGGGTGCGGTCGTAATTGGAACGATCCACCCCCTCGCCCGTGTCCTGGCGCAATTCGAAGACGTCCGGCGAGAGGCCCCGCTCTGCCATCGCCTCCAGGTATCCCTGGAGACGGTCGCGCAGAACGGTGCTGTCGATCGGTCCTGAGATATAGGCGACCGAGGGGACACCTTCGTCAAGGAACCGGAGGGTGGCCTTATACGAGCCGAGTCGGTTGTCGCTTGCCACCGCGTCGATGGGGAGTTCCTCGATATAGCGGTCGAAGAGGGTGAGCGGGATGCCCGCTTCCCGGATCTTTTCCAGGCAGTCCAGGTTCTGCTGGCCGCCGATGTAGATCATGAGGACGGCGTCCATTCCGCGTTCGAGAACGTTAATGAGGTTTTCGCGCTCCGTCTCAACCTCAAGGTTGTCGAGCAGCAGGCTGATGCTCACACCACGCTTGCGCGCCTGGTGCTCGATCGCCTGCATGAGGAGCGGAATGACATCGGTTCCCGCACGGAACTCGGGCGATTCGTTCGCATAGAGGTAGGGCGCGATAACCGCAAAAGTGCGGTGCACCTTCGGCCGTTCGCTCACGAACGTCCCCTTCCCTTGCAATCGTCGCAACCATCCTTCCTGCTCAAGGGCGATGATCGCCTCCCGAACGGTAGCGCGGCTGACGCCGTACCGGGAGATCAATTCCGGTTCGGACGGGAACCGATCCCCGACCTTGAAACTTCCGCCCTGGAGGGAATCCAGGAGCGCGTTTTTCAAGAGCTGCGGCTTGCTCATCGATCCGATCCGGTCACTTGACACACGGACATCATACATCGGACATCAGACGTCAGACAAGTTATTTTTCGGAATGTTGCACGCATCATCATACGTCCGACAACGGTGTATGCTGCCCGCACCGTGTCTCCCTCCCGCCAAACCTCAACCCACGACGGCTTGAGCCGCCGGAATCTGATCGCCGGCTCCTTGGCCCTTGCCGCCATTCCCGACCTCGCCGCCGCGACTCAACTTCCGAAAGATCTCGCCCTCCGTTACGATCGCCCCGCGAGCCGGTGGACGGAGGCCCTTCCCCTTGGCAACGGCCGGATCGGGGTGATGGTCTTCGGTGGGATCACGGAAGAGCGACTCGCTCTCAACGAAGGCACGATCTGGGCGGGCGGTCCCCACACTTACGACAATCCCGAAGCGCTTGGTGCTCTTCCTGAAATCAGGAAACTCATCTTCGAAGGCAAATACAAGGAAGCTCAAGACCTTGTCCAGCGCCACTTCATGAGCCGTCCTTTGGGCCAGGCCCCCTATCAAACCCTGGGGGATCTCTTCCTCAAAATGGGGCACGGTGAGAACGCCACGAACTACCGCCGCGAGTTAGACCTCGACACCGCGACCCACCGCACCCAGTACGAGATCGACGGTGTCCGCTACACCCGCGATACATTCGCCAGCCACCCAGATCAAGTCGTGGTCCTACGACTTGAAGCGAACAAGAAAGGGAAAATCGCTTTTACCGCGCGCTTCGCGAGCGCCCAAAAGTTCCGGGCCTCCTCCCGCAACAACCTCGTAAAGATCGAGGGCACGAGCGGCGACGGCCCAGGCGGGAAAGGGCAGGTGAGATTCGTCGGCCTTGCCCGCATCGAAGTGAAGGGCGGGACGGTGCGGGCTCAAGGGGATGAAGTGGTCGTCGAAGGGGCCGATTCCGCCATTGTCACGTTCTCCGCCGCGACAAACTACCGATCCTATAAAGACCTCTCGGGCGATGCCTATGCGCTCGCCCAGGCAACGCTCGACAAAACGCAGACAAAGTCGTTCGATGCGCTCAAAAAAGCCCATGTTCGCGACTACCAAAACCTCTTTCGGCGCATGACGATCGACCTCGGTCGGAGCCGGACCGACCTCCCCACCGACGAACGGATCCGCCAATTTGCGAAGGGCGAAGACCCCGGCCTCGCCTCCCTCTATTTCCAGTACGGCCGTTACCTCCTCATCTCTGCCTCCCGCCCCGGCGGCCCCGCCGCTACCCTGCAAGGCCTCTGGAACGACAGCGTGAACCCGCCCTGGGGCAGCAAGTACACGATCAACATCAATACGGAGATGAACTACTGGCCCGCCGAGAGCTGCGCCCTCTCGGAATGCCACGAGCCTCTTTTCGACCTGATCGCCGAGATGTCGCAAACTGGCGCACAAACGGCTAAAGCCCATTACGGAGCGCGCGGCTGGGTGGTCCACCACAACACCGACGGCTGGCGTGGCGCCGCCCCCATCGACGGCGCCTATTACGGCACTTGGCCGATGGGCGGGGCATGGCTGAGCACCCATCTCTGGGAGCGGTACCAATTCACCGGAGATAAGAAGGAGCTCCAACGGCACTATCCGCTCCTCAAAGGGGCGTCCCAGTTCTTTCTCGACGCCCTCGTTCCGATGCCCGGTACCCCCTACGTCGTCACCTGTCCTTCGATCTCCCCCGAGAATGCCCATATTCCCGGCGTTTCAATCTGTGCAGGGCCGACGATGGATAACCAAATTTTGCGGGACCTCTTCTCCGCGACCGTTTCCGCCGCGAGCGTCCTCCGTACCGATCCCGAGTTCGTCGCCGAGGTCCGTAAGACGACGGCTTTGCTCGCTCCTAATAGAGTGGGCTCCGCCGGCCAACTTCAGGAGTGGATCGAGGATTGGGACATGAAGGCCCCGGAGCGGACCCATCGCCACGTCTCCCATCTCTACGGCCTCTTTCCCAGCGCCCAGATCACTCCGGAGGAGACCCCCGCTCTGGCGGATGCGGCCCGCAAGACCTTAGAGATCCGTGGCGATGAAGGCACCGGCTGGAGCCTCGCCTGGAAGATCAACTTCTGGGCCCGTCTTCACGAAGGGGACCATGCCTTCAAGCTGATCCAAGACGCAATGCGGCCCGCCGAGAAAGGCGGCAGCGGCGTCTATCCGAACCTATTCGACGCCCACCCGCCGTTCCAGATCGATGGAAACTTCGGCTTCACCTCCGGGGTGGCCGAGATGCTGCTCCAAAGCCACGATGAATCGCTCCACATTCTCCCTGCCCTTCCCAAAGCCTGGCCGACCGGATCGATCAAGGGGCTACGTGCGCGCGGTGGATTCTCCGTTGACATTGATTGGAAGGATGGGAAGCTAAAGACGGTCGCCGTGCGCAGCCTGTGGGGCCGGAAGATCACGGTGCGCCACGGAAGGAAGCGGGTCCATCTCGAACTGAAACCGGGCGAGACAAAACGCATCGGAGGCGACGCCTAAGGACCGCGGACGCCCCCGCCCGATCCGGCAATACCGGCCTTACGATGCTGACATCGACTGACCGAGAGTTCCGGAGCGGACGGGGGCGTCCGCGGTCCTTAGCAGAGGATTAGCACTTACAAGTCGGTGCTTTCGAGTTGTCCTTCGCGCGCGTCTGCGTCATGCAGACCTTTTCCGTCAGCGAGCAGACTACGGTCTGCACTTTGCGCTTAACGACGATGTGCTGGCGAGGATCCTTGGGATACTTGGGCTTCGGGTTTTCGTAGACCGTGCGCTCGACAACTTGGCAGCAGGTGGATTTTCCTTTGCCTTCCCCAGCCAGGGCAAATGAAGCAACGGCGAGCGCGAGGGTCGTGATGATCGTCTTTGACATGGTTCGGGAAACGTCTATCCAGTCGCAGGCGCGGACTCCGGTGTCCGCGCCTGTTACGAAGTGGTTTAGCGCAGCTCGGCGCCGGCGAGCGCCTTCTGCCTGTCGTACGCCTCGTTGAGGACTACGAACCGCTTCGTCTCCGCATCAAACGCGAGAACGCGGGCATTCGCGATGTCCAGCCACCAAGCGTGGAGCGTCAGCTCGCCCGAGTCGAGCATGTTCTTCACCGACGCATAAGAAGTCAGCTTCTCAATGCTCGCCAAAACGTTCGCCTGAGAGAGCTTGTCGACGTCGCTGAGGTGCTCCACATCCACAAAGCCCTTACCGTTCCAGGACTTTGCAAGTCGGCCATGGCGCAGCCAAGTGTTGACGTGGCCGGGCGAAAGGTCCTCCGCGAGGAGGGCGGCCATGGCTCCGCAGCTCGAGTGGCCCATGACGACGATGTTCTTCACCCCGAGGTGTCCCAGCGCGTAATCGATTGCCGCCCCGACAGAGGTGTCGGTTCCTTCAAAAGCCTCTTCCGCGCTCGGGATCAGGTTGCCGATGTTACGGACCATGAACAGGTCGCCCGGATCCGCCTGCGTGAGCTCCTCGGGCATGATGCGCGAGTCGGCACAGGTGATCATCAGCGCCTGCGGGCGCTGGCCTTCCTTTACCAGGTGGGCCAGCAGCGGCTGCGCCGACTGCGCTTCGGTCTCGTGAAAGGTCGAAACTCCGCGAACGATCTTTTCCATTAGTTATTCATCTCCCCTGCAGTTCCGGTCAGGACCGGCTGGCGCCGGTCGGTGGTCGTTTTGTGAATCTTCGGCTGGTGCTCTTTGGCGGGCACGTACCACTCTTCGTTGGATTCCGAGATGGCCACCTGGCCGCCCGCATCCTTGTGGCTTCGCTCCCAGCTATGGAGCGCTTCGAAAGCGGCGTGGTCCATGAAGTCCGTATGGAGCTCCATCTCGACCCGCTCGCCGGCGGGAATGGTGTTCAGCGTCTTCATCAGGCGCGGCACGTTGAGGAACGTCAGCGAACCCTGGACGAGCACGCGGGTCGTCCCGTTCCCGTAAGCAACCTGGACTTCGGTCGACGCCATGCGGCGAAAGACCATGAAGAACGAGACGGCGAGGCCGAGGCCGACGCCCGCGATCAGGTCGATGAACACGACGCCGAGCAGCGTAGCGAAGTACGCCGGAAGCTCGCGGTGCTGCCCCAGTTCCTTGATGTCCTGCAGCTTCACCAGCTTGATACCGACGTGCACGAGCAGACCCGCAAGCGCGGCGAGCGGAATGCTCTGCAGGAGGCCACCCGCGAGGGCGACGAACAGCAGAATCCAGATGCCGTGCAGGATCGTCGAGAGGCGGCTGGTCGCGCCCGCGTTGATGTTCGCGGAGCTGCGGACGATTACGCCGGTAACCGGAAGGCCGCCGAGCATGCCCGATAGGGTGTTGGCGGCGCCCTGGCCGATCAGTTCTTTATCGAGGTTGGCGCGCGGGCCGCGGTGCATCTTGTCCGTCGCGACGGCACTCAGAAGCGACTCAACGCTCGCAACGAGCGCGATCGTAAGCGCCGCCGTGAGGATCGGCCCGATCATGCCCGTATCGGGCATCGTCGGGAACTGGAGACCGCTCATCAAGTTCTTCGGCAGCTCGATTCGCTTGACGTCCATCGCCATCGCGACCGAAATGATGGTCGGAAGAACGACGGCGACGAGCGGAGCCGGGATCGACTTAACCTGCTTCGGCATCTTCGGCCAAATCAGGAGAACCGCGATGCTGATGGCGCCGAGCGCAAGGGCGTACGGGTTCAGGTTGGCAAGGTGGCCCGGCAGACGGCCGAGGTTGTTAATCACGCTGCTACCCGGCGAGCCGCCCAGAACCACCTGGAACTGTGCGACCGCGATGACGACGCCGATCCCCGCGAGCATGCCGTGCACGACGGCCGGCGAGATGGCGAGCGCGGCCCGGGCGACCCGGGAAGCACCCAACCCGAGTTGGATCAAGCCCGCGATCATCGTGATGACACAAGCAGTGGGCCAGCCGAACTTGACCACCACGCCGTAGACGAGAACGGTCAGACCGGCTGCGGGTCCGCTGACTTGGAGCGGCGCGCCGCCAAGAAGACCAACGACGATACCGCCGATGACACCCGCAATGACGCCGGCGATGATGGGCGCGCCACTGGCGAGTGCGATTCCCAGCGAAAGGGGAATTGCCACCAAGAACACGACGATGGACGAGAGAAAGTCTTTTTTAAGATCAGTCTGATGAGGCACGCTGAACCTACTTACGTAAGGGCTGGTGCCCGCGGAGGGCGGACATAAATCGAATGAAGTGGAAGCGCGCACCCGTTCGAACCTCACCCACCGGCGCCACTGCCGGTGCGAGGGAGACGCAAACGTGTTCAGGAGAACGAACGGATCCGAGAGAGGACCGCGGGCTCGTTTCCACGCGCGTTCGTCGGCGACTTCCCAAGGCTCAGCACCCACGCTGGGCTGGCTACGCATTCGCATCTGGACCATCCGAGGGGACCGGCCACGTAGGTGGGCGGGCGGCTCAGGCAGACGCGGACGTCATCGAGGGAAGCGCCGCGAACGGGGTTACGCCACGTTCGGCGGGCGTTTGGGGGGCGCGAAATGCCCCGCGCAGAGAGCACCCACGGGATGCTCGACAAAATCTTTGTCCCAAGAGAGGTGAGCACCGCTCAAAGCCAGCAGGCCCGCCGGGCCGGCGATGGCGAGCTTCGTTTCATGCTCGTGCTCGGGAATGCCCCCCAGGGCGCGAGGGTCGGAACCTTCGCAGTCACCGCACTCCGACACCGGACAAGTTGCATCTTGAGGGGCCTCCTCCATTTGAAGGAAAGCGACCGATGCACGCTTTGTCGCGGGGTCACACGGATCGTAAGGGGTAGCGGTCAGAGGCGGAAGAACCGTTGCGAGCGCGAGGATCAAGACGGCAACGGCGGACATGAGGCGCACGGAATTCCGCACCCCCATCCAAACCATCGCCTTCCAACTCACGTCGAACATCGTTCTTTAAGATTCGCTCTGTCTGGTTCTGACAACGGAACTCTACTCGAAAGGGTTCCGAATCGATTGTCGATTTTTAATGTACTACGTTGCGGCTGAGGAAAAGATCAGATTCTTCAGCAACTTAACCTCAATCGAATATCGGTCGAAGAACCGGCAAAAATCACAAGGACCGGTAATCTAGGTTCGGGAGAACCCGCAGAGGCTCCGAATGCGAATTAACCGGCCCGAAATCATCGCCTTGAACACGATGGTGTTGCGATGGTCGCTGCTGGGTGCGGCGGTGGGGATCCTCGCGGGCGCGGCTTCCGCCCTCTTCCTCTGGTCGCTCGATCTAGCCACCCGTACGCGCGAATCCCATCCTTGGCTCCTCTTTTTCCTCCCACTCGCGGGCGCAGTCATCGGCTACGTTTACACCCACCACGGCCGTGAGGCATCGGGCGGCAACAACCTGCTTCTCGATCGGATCCACGACCCATCGGGCGTCATTCCGTTCCGAATGGCGCCTCTGATCCTCGCAACCACCGTCGCCACGCACCTATTCGGGGGTTCCGCCGGGCGCGAGGGGACGGCGGTGCAGATGGGCGGGACGTTGGCCGACCTCTTCGTCAAACCGCTGCGCCTCACGGGCGACGACCGACGGATCCTCCTCATGGCGGGGATTGCGGCCGGCTTTGGTTCGGTTTTCGGCACCCCGCTCGCAGGCGCCGTCTTCGGCCTTGAGGTTCTGACGGTCGGCCGCATCCGTTACGACGGCCTCGTCCCCTGCCTCGTCGCCGCCATCGTCGGCGACCTGGTCTGCCGAGGCTTCGGCATTCACCATCACATCTACACCGCGCCCACCGCGTTTGCGCTTACCCCCGACTTGGCGGCGTGGATCGTTCTCGCCGCCGTCCTCTTCGCCCTCGCCGTGGCCCTCTTCATCGAAGCGACGCACTGCATTCAGGCACTGGGAAAGAACCTCAAAGGCGCTCCGTACCTCCGCCCGGTGGTCGGAGGCCTTGTGATCGTCTTCTTAACGCTCTTGGTCGGGAGTCAGTCCTATAACGGGTTGGGCATCCCCCTCATCGAGCGGTCCTTTTCCGGGGAGGTGCCGCTTTACGCGTTTCTTCTGAAGATCCTTTTCACCGCGATCACCCTCGGCTCCGGGTTCAAAGGCGGTGAGGTCACTCCCCTCTTCTGTATCGGCGCAACCCTTGGGAGCGCCTTCGCCCAAGTTACGCATCAGGATCCCGCCCTTTTCGCCGCCCTAGGCTTCGCGGCTGTCTTCGCGGGCGCGGCGAACACGCCGTTGGCGTGCGTGATCATGGGCATCGAGCTTTTCGGTGCGCCTCTTGCCGTCCCCCTCGCGATCGCCTGCGTCCTCACGTACCTGCTCAGCGGTCATCGGGGGATCTACACCTCGCAGCGCAGGCCCGCCGAGGTCTCAGCTGCCTAGCCCGAAAGGATCGTAAAGAGAAGCGGGGCATCGACTTCCGTCGATGCCCCGCGGTTTAGCCGCCCCTTATTCCTTATTCCTTATTCCTTATTCCTTATTCCTTATTCCTTATTCCTTTGTGAGGTCGTAGACGATATTCGTATCGAAGTCTCCGATGTTCATGCGGAGCGTGCCCAGCAGTGCCGTTCCGGATTCCAACCGCAAGGTGCCCTCGGGCGGCTCGACAAGCGGCAGCTCGGTATCTTCCAGAGGATAGCGGTAGAGCACATCGATCTTCCCTCCCGCCCGAATTTGCCCGGAAACGCCCGTGCTCGCTCCATACCGGCTATGGAGACAACTGCCCGACAGGGTGCCATCGGCGGCGATCGTTAAATCGACCTCCCCTGTCGCGCCGTTCGAAGGCCGCGACCAGGTGCCGTGATAATCCCCCGCGAGTTGTTGCAAGGTGGGCTGCGTTGCGATAGCTCCACTTCCACCGCATCCGGTGATGACACTCATCGCCAAGGCCGGGCCCACGGCCCTAGAAAGAAATCGAAATACCTTCACCGATATTGCAGAGTAAACGATTCTCAGGGAGTTCGTACTGACGTTTCCAAAGCCCCATAAAAACCCGCGCCGGTAATCTAGGTGACGGATGCAGCGACTGGAACTTCTCCTCGGGCTTCTCGCCGCCATCGTCTTTCTTGCGGCCCTGGGACGTCGCCTGCGGATCGCCGATCCGATCGCCTTCGCGATCGGCGGCATCGTTCTCGCCGCCATTCCGCAAGTGCCCGATATCCGCCTCCCGCCGGATCTTGTTCTCCTACTGTTTCTACCCCCTCTCATTTACGCGGCCTCGCGTCACACATCATGGGCGGAGATCAAAGAGAGCTACCGGGTGCTCCTCTTCCTCGCGGTGGGACTCGTACTCGCCACGATGGCCGCGGTCGCCTTCGTCGTAAAGTGGGTCGCGCCCGACATTCCTTGGGCGGTCGCCTTCGCCCTGGGTGCCATCGTCGGCCCGCCGGACGCGGTCGCCGCCACCTCGATCGCGGGCTCGATGCGGCTTCCCCGCCCCGTCGTGAGGGTGCTCGAAGGCGAGGGACTCTTCAACGACGTCACCGCGCTAGTCGCCTTCCAAATCGCGACCAGCGCCATTCTCGCCGGCACCGAATTTCACGCGGTAGAGGCCACGGGCAAGTTCATCTATTCCGGAGCGGTCGCGGTCGTTGCGGGCCTCGCGGTCGGCTGGATCGGCCACCGGGTGCTGTACCGACTGCAAGACGCCACCTCGGAGGTCACCCTCACGCTCTTGGAGCCGTTCGCGGCCTACATGATCGCGGAGCGGTTCCATGCCTCCGGGGTCATGGCGGTGCTCGCGCTCGCCATGTACCAGAGCAACCTGAAGAGCCAGTCGATCTCCTCGTCGGCCCGGGTTCTGAGCGGATCGATGTGGGAGGTGGGCGACTTCCTGCTCACCGGCTTCTCCTTTATCCTGATGGGTCTCCAGCTCCCCCGCGCGGTGGAAGGTCTCGCCTCCGAAACCCAGGCGAACGTCTGGCTTGCCACGATCGCGGTTTGCGCCACCGTCGTCTTTGTACGCCCGCTCTACATTCTCGGTGTCGGGTTCATGACCCGTCGCCTTCGACCCCGCGACGCCTACGGACGGCCTACCGACGGCCTCAAACGGCGAGGCATGATCGTGATCAGTTGGGCGGGCATGCGGGGCGTGATCTCGCTCGCGCTCGCCCTCTCGCTCCCCATGAACCTCCCGAACGGCGATCCGTTCCCCGGGCGCGGCCTGGTGATCGTCGTCACGTTCTTCGTCATCTTGGTCACCCTCGTGGGACAAGGTCTTACCCTTCCGGCGCTTATCCGACGCCTCGGAGTGGTGTCCACGGGCCGCACCGCTGCCCTCGCGGAGATGCGCGCCCAAGTTCGCCTCTCCCTCGCCGCCCTCCGTCGCCTGGACGACATGGCGGACATGGAAGAGGCCAACGGCGAAGCTCTCGCCCGCATCCGCCGAATCTTCGCCGATCGCTTGGAAACGGTCGAACGCCGCTGCAACAAAACCGGCCTCGACACCACCCCGGAAGGCGAAGTCGACGCGGAGGCGGCTCGTATCCTTCAAGAAATGGTGAAGATCCAGCACGAGGAGCTCCAAGAGATGCGCCGAACGGGCGAGATCGACACGCCCACCGCCTTGCGCTTACAAAAGCGCCTGGACGCGGTCGAACGCGTAAGAGGAACGTAAGGACTCCCCTGTCCGCTCCGGAAGTTCCGACTTGCCGTTGTTAACGCGCTCAGATCAAGATTTTCGGAGCGGACGCCCTCGTCCAATGCCATCCAGTTTTCGCGGTCCCGACCCATTCTCAGCCACATTCCCCTCCCCCTCAAGGAGGGGGAGGGGCAGGGGAGGGGGTTTCTCAGCCCGAGGCCAGAGCCGCGATCGCCAAGAAAGGAGGAGCCGGAGAGCCTCCCCCTACTTGTAGGGGGAGGGCAGGGTGGGGGTTCCGAAACCCGCGATTTG
>JAULBW010005843.1:0-18152 GCA_032358265.1 Vaucheria bursata | reverse complement strand
TCGTCATCGATTTTCAAAGTCACCATTTTCATATCTCCGTCGGTCATTCTACCACGGTTCGGCGACGAGCGCAAAGACGCCGTCGGCGGCCCCTGCCGGCCGGATTCTGGAAACTCAATGTCCGGAATGACCTCCTGCCTCGCTCGCCGCCGGCAAAGCGGCATTCTTCTGGGCTCGACCCACTGCGAAAGCACGTCTGGAAAGACGTGTACCCTACTCCTGACATTTCGTTGGTAATCGCTGCTGCAAAAACAGACTTCGTCATCACTACTGATGACGCTCGGTAGCGAACGGCATTTCTTCATCGCGGCATTTCCCTTAATGAAGCGATGTCCATCAGGGGAAATGACGACCGCCACGAAAGCAGCTTTTGTCATTTCGTCATCCGCCCGGGGTATTGACTCTGTCGCTCAGCCAGCGGCATCGTCGATTGATGTCAGTCGCTGATCGTCAAACCCAATCCGCAGGAGAGAACGGCAACCCGTACCGAGGTTGTCGATGAAAGACCTCAAGCCATCCGACCTGGCTCAGTTCACCGGATCGACGACGTGGTTTCGTCACTCCTTCAACCGGGCCGTCATCTATACCGAGGGCGTCCAGCACCTGATGGAGCACGGCGAAGCCTACTGGCTGATCGACGCCATCGCGTCCCACATCGGCAGCAAGCCATTCCGAAAGGCGGCGGCGAAAGACGAACGCATCAGCCTGCTGCACTTCTGGAAGCTGGCGGTGAAGCCGGACCACACGGCCGTGCTGGAAGCCACGGCCGACAGCGGCGAGCCTTCCTTCATCAAGCAAGAAATCGAATACACCGATTTCCCGCTCGAAAGCGTCGATGTCTGGGCCCAGAACAACGGGGAAGGCTTCACGCTCATGCTCCCGAGCGAATACTGAAAAGCGGCTTTGCAGAAATGTCGAAATGACGCGATGAAGAAGACTGCACATGCAGCTTTCTTCATCGGCGCATCACCCCTGCAAAGAACCTGGGGATGGAGCGGCCGCTCCCGGGCTTTGGCGGTCGCCGGAAAGCCGGCTCTCTGGCATCCTCGAAGAGAACAACCAAAGCCGGGGCCTCATGATCGCCTGTTACCTTCGCGTCTCCAGCCAAAGCCGGACCACCGTGGCCCAGAAAGCCGACGTCGAACGCTGGCTCGTCGGGCAGGGACACGATCCTGAAGCCGTGCGATGGTTTACCGACAAAGAAACGGGAGCCACGCTTGACCGGCCCGCTTTCGAAGACCTGAAAGCGGCGATCTTCCACGGCGAGGTCAAGACCGTCGTCGTGTGGAAGCTCGACCGGCTGTCTCGCAACCAAAGAGACGGCATCAACCTGTTAGCCGACTGGTGTGAGCAGGGGGTGCGGATCGTCAGCGTCACGCAGCAGCTCGACTCCCGCTCGCAGTGAACATCCTCAGCGCCAGTCCGGCGGAGATGACTTTGATCGAGCCGTTGCTGGATCGCCATGTCCTGGGCGAGCACTCGATCCGTCCATCCACTCGCCCAGCCGTCGCCAGCATGTGCAATACGAGGGGAACTGATGTGGTAAGTCTTTCCATCGAGCGCCCGAGTCGTCGGTGCGGACCGCCGAGAGCTCGCCCGGTACGGCCGCCGGCAAGTTCGAAGGAGTGTCCGGTGGCTACGTTGGCGAGAACGACATTCGGCCAAGGCCTTCGAATCGAAAGTGAGGTGCGTGTCGCGAGTCGAATTATTTTCGTGCTCATGACGGCGTCGATTCTCTGGCTGCTGTGGACGCCCGCCCAACGCGTCGCGGATCCACCACAAAGCATCGGTACAGTCGCGACCCACGGCCCAACCATTGAACAGCTCGAAACGCTTGAAGAGCTGGTCATCCAGAAAGTCGCCGTCTCCGACATCCTGGCCTACCCAATCGCGGCTGTTGGCAACTTCGGCCCGAATCTGTTGCCTGGGCTCGGCACCGCCTTCAATCCTCCGAAGATGCACGTCGTCATCTGTGCCAGCTGTGGGCTGATCCGATTGTTTGCGGCCGAGGGGTACCTGAAGCCTGGCGGAAGCACTGCATCACGAATGAGAAGCTGATTAGCCCACCAACAACGTGAATGATCCTGCCCACTACCGTCGATCCGATCAGGAACAGCAAGCCAAGTCCGATCGTAACGGCCAGCGCTGCTTTGCTACGGGCACGGCTCGAGACATGAACCAGAATGTCGACGACCCTCGGACGCCTTGGTAGGGGAGTGCGATTGCACGGCGTGAGGGCTGTCATAGACTTGCGGCATGAAGGATCGTGCCAAGGGTCGGAGGCCCTACCCGACGGACGTTGCGGACGAGGAGTGGGCGCTCGTCGCTCCGTATCTGACTTTGATGGATCCCGGTTCGCCGCAACGAGAGCATTCGTTGCGGGATCTGTTTGGTGCGCTGCGGTGGATCGTTCGAGCAGGGTCCCCCTGGCGGCTGCTCCCGCATGATTTTCCTCCGTGCGCGGCGGTTTACCAGCAGGCCCGTCGCTGGATGGCGGCCGGCGTGTTCGAAAAACTGGTTCACGATCTGCGGGCGCTGCTCCGGGTTTGTGCAGACCGATTGCCTCAGCCCAGTGCGGTCCTCTTCGACGGCCGCGTGATGCAGTCGACCCCCGAAAGCGGCGCACGAGCAGGGTACGACGGCCACAAACGCAAGAAAGGCTCGAAGGTCCACATGGCTGTGGACACACTGGGCCACCTGCTGGCACTGAAGGTCACGGCCGCCAATGAACAGGAGCGAGCTCACGTGGCTTCGACCGCTGCATTCCCGATTGCCTGGAGCTTCTCCGGCATGAGTGTCTGCGGGCCAGCGTCTTCCCGTCGGTCGCTCGGAAGTTGAGGGCCGCCTAATGAAACGCAACCTCTCAGAAAAGACGATCGGCGAGTGCGAAGCGGCATGGCTCGCCGGAGATCAAGAGACCGTCCGCCGTGTCGTGGTCACGCTCATCCGCGCCGGCGACATTGACGACAAGGTAGCGATTCCGCTGATGAAGTGGTTGGGGGCAAACGGCGACAAGGAAGCGATGATCGCACGCGCGTCCGGCAGTTTGCGTCACCTGATGGAACAGGTTCTCACCTTGGCCCGAGCGGCATTCGATCCTGAGACCACGAACTGCTCCGCACTGATGGCGGCCTACGCCTGGACGTTCAGGTTGCCGGAAGAATGGAGCACCGGTGCAGCGTGAGTGTGCGTGTTCCGAAATGTCTCTTCACTTCATTGTTGGATCGTGCCGATTCCGCTAGCTTCACTATGTGGCTTCTGCTTTTCTTCTCTCTCCACTGAAGGGCGGCATTACATGGGCACGTTCGTGAAGCTGGACTCATTACGCAGTTCTTCGGCTGGTCCCCGGTCAAATCGACGTCAGGCAATCATACTTGCCCTCACGTTCGTCGTGGGCTGCGCCACCACGCCGATTGGCAACCCCATTCCCACCGGGCCGGTACAATCCGAGTTCGTTACGTGGGCTCCCGACAACTCCCAGTTCAGGATGACTTTCCTCAATGAGGGAGACAAGAGCGGCAATAGTATCTTGCTTAGCCGAAGGGCCACGCTGGACAACCATGCCAACCGTCCGGCGAACACCGATCCGACTTGGGTAGCGTACTCGACTGGACTGGTTACGTTCGTACGCGACAAGGAGTACTTTGGCGACGTCGAGGAATGGAGCGACTTCTATGAAGAATGGCGTCGCGTTCAGGATGGCGGCTTCGGGCCGCTCACCATATCGAACGACCTGATCGCGATCACGAAGGAATAAACCTTCGAAGGCTGCCGTACCGACAAGGAAGGAGGGTGCAGATATGCGGCGATTCCAGCAATGTGTTTGCCAGCGGCAGTCCGGCTTTACGATGACGGAAGTGCTCGTGGCGATCGGCGTCACGAGCATTCTCCTTTCACTCCTCCTTCCTGCGGTCCAACAGTCGAGGGCGGCGGCCCGTACCGTGCAATGCAAGAATAACCTGAAGCAGATCGGGATTGCCGCACAATCGTCTCACGATCTGCACCGATCGCTCGACACCATTCACACGCTGCGGTCGATCCTTCCCCAGTTGGACGAGGCCGCCACGTCCGCCGAATTTGACGAACTCCGTCGAGCGATCGAGATGGGACAACCATTTGACTACAGGGCGATCATGAGCCCCGCGACGTATGTCTGCACGGCGGACGGGATGGCCGACCGGTCGCGGGGACACCTGAATTACGCGATCAATTGCGGTGCCACGGTCGGCCGGAAATCCGGGATCAAGAATGCTCCCCGAACGTCGATGAGGTTTTCGGAGATTTCGGACGGTCTGTCGAACACCGCCTTGTTTTCCGAGCGATTGGTCTTTTTGCCCGACATCGAAAACGTCCCGCCCGAACAAGGGCGTAGCCAACCTCTCAGATACCATTGGGGAGCATCGCGGCAGTTCCAACGCGGCGAGGAGAAGCAACTCGCCGATTTCTGCATGAGTCCCGACATCAAGGCGAATGCCGCGAAAGGCGGTCTTCGGCTCTACTCCCTCGAAGTCGATCCCACGGAATACGATCACCTGCTGCCCCCCGGCCAATGGTCCTTCAGTAGCCTTGGAAGGCAGGACGGGCCGCTGTCCGCCACGAGTTTGCATGGCAACGGCGTCCACGTCCTGTTCGCAGACGGTCACGTCGATTTCATTTCGAATAACATCGACACTCAAACCTTCTGGAGCATGGGCACAATCGCCAGCCAGGAAACGACGGGACTATGACTCGGGGACGCATAGCCGTCGTCGCGAGCGCGTGCCTCCTGTCCGTTCTGGCATGGGCCGCATGGACGACCGATTGGGCAGCATACGGACCAGCAACGCCACCGGATGATCCCGACCCGGTGGACACGAGCATTATCAGGCTCCAATCCGTGACGATCGGCTCGGAGGAGGCCCTGAACCAGCGTGCCGAGTTCGAGTGGTCGACGCTTCAGCCCGTCAAAGTGCTTGGCGACTGCGATCTGGAAAAAGTCCGGCCTAGCTATTCCTCGCTTTCCAGGCAGGAGAAAAAGGACGTCGACCGGGACGATCGCTGTTCTCCCTCCGTCTTCGTCCAAATCTTCCGCAAGTCATCTCAGGGTGACGGTTCTGTTCGCGTCGGCCACGTCGGTTCGAGAGCTTCAGTCGATAAGAGTGGAAAGCTGCAGTGGGAGGGTGAGATTTGGATTCCCCGCGTTCCTGGACGTTATCTTGTGCGCGTGACGCTCATGTGTGCGGGGACGAATGCCGAAGCAAGTCAGCGTTCCGTTGGAACATTCTTCATTCAGGTGCGCCCCGCACAGTCAAAATGAGCCCACGTCGTCCCGGCTCGAATCTCCCCGATCGTGGACGCGCCGACGCCGAAGCGGGCCGCCAGCTTCCGAAGGCTCTCGGCTGACGTCCTGATCTCGCGGACCTGCTCTTCCGTCAGCCGGCGTCGGCCGTGCCGCTGGCATCGGAGACGTTTCGCGCTGACCAGGGTCAAGTGTGGAAGGCGGCAACAGAGCTTGTTGCCGCAGGTCTGACGAACATCCATCCCGCACACCGTCAGCATATGTCCCGCTGATGTAGTAGTTGTCGCCGACGTATGCCACATTATTCGGAATGCTTGCCGCATCGATCGTGCCTGCATGCGCCGCTGAGGACGCAGTCCGCCACTACGCGGTGCATGAGGTACCGGTGGGCGTAACTTTCCTGAACGCGCCGATGAGGAGTCGCACGTTTGTACAGAGCGTCGCGTGTAGTCCTCTGCCATCTCGGGGAGTGACTGAGATGCAGTCGTCGATCACCTCGATCTGAGTGGACGAAAGATCGAGTCCGGAGACGTCCCCCCCTTGTGCGCGATCGCGTTGCGGATGTTTCGTCGCAACTTCATGTCGTCGCCCAACCAAACACTTCCCGCGATCGCCGGGAAGTGCGATGAGAGATTGTCCTTGAAAGCCTTGTGACCGGTCATGTGATTCGAGATTCCGGTCGTTGCCACGTGCCACGCATGCAGGAAGTTCTCGTAAGCGAAGAAGAACTGACGTAGGACTGCCCCATCAGCGACCAAATCGAAAGAGGCCATTGCGGGACCTTCAGGTACCCATTCCAGATGTCGTCGCAGAGATGGCGGGTTTGTGGTTCAGTTATCGTGGAACGTCCTTCCACTTCCGTTGTACCCCGCTTGGACCCTCGGAAAACGCACCGGATCGCGGCTCAAAAGCAGTGATCGAAAAGTCGCGATCTGAATGCGTCATACGTGTCGCATTCGGACCAGTCGACGGGCCGGTTAGGTCGAGATGGCGGCCTCGATCATGGTCATGAGCGCGGCCTTAATCGGTGCTGAGAGTGCCGAGGCCGCGGTTCTTGCGTTGGAGTATGAACCCGACTGTGCCCTGAAGCTGTTGCGACAGGCGTTGAGGTCCTCAATTCCTTATTCGCGGATCGTGGGCAGTGCCGTTCTGGCGATCATCGACCAGCCCTGGAGCCGGCGAGAGTTGGCCAAGGTTCTGGAAGAGAGTGATGACCAGGAGCGAACCGCCGAGTGCCGGGCAGCCCTGCTGGAAACTCATTCAGCAGACTCGCATGAACTGGTCCGGCGATGGGAGGAGCGTAACCCTCACGAACCGGAAGTCGGCGAATGGATCACGATGGGGGAGTTATCGCTTCGCGGGATGTCTCACCGGATTCAGTTCGAGATGGAGCAGTGGCATGATCGCGTGCTGCCGCTGCGTTCTGTCGAGCCAAAGGAACCGCAACGGCGGCGATGGCCGTGGGCGTAGAATTGCGGAAATCTGATGGCGTTTGGCGGAATTCTCTGATCGCAACCAACGTCGTTCGCGTAAGTGGCGGATCGTGACCGATTGGCACGGCCGATTTGCCATGGGTAAACTCCCGGTGCGGAGATCACGGACCCAGACGTTTGAACGAGGGCCGAACGGACGCCATCGCTCAGGTGCCGGGGGCAATTCACGCAGACTCGATGAAATGCGAGGACTCCATGCTGCGAAGTCTCACGTTGACCGCGGTTCTCGGACTTTCCTCAGTGGCATTGGCTGAGGCTGAAAAGCCCGCCACGGAAGGGGTCATTCCATCAGACGCCAGGCTGACGGCGACGCACAAGCAGGTCACATCGATCAAGCCAACGCACGCCGGCACGAGCGTCCAGCTGCACACGTACTGCCTGACGAAGGACGGCGACATTCTGGCATGCGTCGGAGCAATGACTCCGGAAGCGGCCGAGAAGGCCTTCATTCAGCTCTACAGTCCGGATGGTCAGCTCAAGCGAGAGTTTGCAGTCGATTTCACGGCCACTGCGGTGAACGTCGCTCCCAATGGCGACGTGCTGGCCGCGGGCGGCGGAAAAGTGGCTCGGTACTCGGCCGACGGCAAGCAGCTCCTGGTGAAACCGACGCCGAACATCGGCAATTTCGAAGAGTTCAAGAAGAAGGCGGAAGAAGACGCCAGGAAGCAGCAGGAAGAATACGCTCAGCAGATGAGCCAGGAGCTGAAGCAGACGACGGATCAACTGGCTGAACTGGAAAAGGTCGCTGAAGCCGACAGAACTCCGCAGCAGAAGGCACAGATCTCCGTCCTCAACAGTCAGAAGAAGGTCTACGAGCAGCAATGCGAGTCGATGAAGACGCAGGCTGCCCAGTTCTTCAGTGTCGACTCGGTTCTCGCGGGCAAGCTCCGGATTACCTCCGTGGCGAGCACTGACCAGGACGTTTACCTCTGTTGCGGAGCTCTCTCCGGACGTGGCTATGACGTCTGGCGAACCGATCACAGCTTCGAAGGTGGCGAACGAGTGCTGAAGGGACTCTCAGGCTGCTGCGGCCAGATGGACGTTCAGACCGCCGGGGACAAGATCCTCGTCGCCGAAAACACCCGATTCCGCGTGGGTCTCTACGACCGGAACGGCAAGGCCGTCAGCCACTTCGGCAATCGCGACCGGAACTCGGAAGAGGGTTTTGGGAGCTGCTGCAACCCGATGAACGTTCGCTGCTGCGACGGCGGCGACATCCTGGCTGCGGAATCGAGCATCGGACACCTGAAGCGGTTCTCACAGGACGGCAAGCTCGTGCAGCTCGTCGGGAAGGCGAAGATCGGAGCCGGGTGTAAGCATGTGGCCGTCGCCTGGGATGCGGGCCGTGACCGGTATTACATGATGAACGTCGACAAGGGCACGATCTGCTCGCTCTGGCCGTTGTCTCAGGCACCGGAGGTCACGGCCGACGAGATGGCAGCCAGGCAGGCTAAGGAAGGGCTCGGGAAGAAGCTCGTGGGAACCTGGGTCCGTGTTGGGTATACCCCGAAGCCGCCAAAAGCTCCCGCAAATCCGCTGGCGTCTCTCATCGGAGCACTCGTCGGTGGCGGCGATGACGAGGACAGGATGGCCGCATTCAGTTCGAACACGCCGTTCGACCAGGTCACTTTCGATGAAAGCGGAAATCAGACGGTCATCGGCGGACGTCTGACCGCCTACGGCGACGGATGGAAATGGGAGTGCATCCGTCAGGAAGGACAGACACTGCATGTCAGCGAGCTGATGCAGGATATGGAATACCTGGGCCTCCAGGTTGATTTTGCGACAGACGACGAAATCAAGGTCGGCATCAGTTACGGCGACACCACGCTGCCATCTGCCGTATATCGTCGACAGTCGAAACAGCCGGAAGGCGACGCCAAGCCTGCTGAGAAGCCGGTCGCCGTCGACTCGGCGAAGTAACGAGCTTCCTGTCCTGTCGAAAAACACATTGGCCCATCAGGAATGTGAATCATGATCCGACGTCGATGGCTGGAAATCGTCGCTGCCATGTTCGCATCCGCTGCTTTGCGGACCGCTCGTGCCGGTGACAGCAAGTCAGAGCTTGTGCTGGTCGTGATGGACCCGCTCGCCCTTCCGCTCTCATGCCCGTGCGTCAAAGGGTATGCACAGCGGAAGTACGAACATCTCGGCGTCTATCTCACGCAGCAGCTTGGTCGCCCCGTCAAAGTCTTCTGGTCGGAGTCGCTCGAGAAGGCGATGAAGGAAAAGACCGAAGGACGAGCGGACATCGTCATTGGCAAGCACTCCGTGGTGCTGTCCGATGCGAAGCGAACGTCACGGACGATGACGCCGTTCGCAAGTCTCACCGGAAAAGACGGAAAGACGACGCAGACGGGCTTCGTTCTGGTCCGCCACGACGACAAGGCCCAGAACGTTGACGACCTCGTCGGCTATCGCATCTTCTTCGGCACGGCTGACTGTGACGAAAAGCTGGCCGCTCCGGCGAAACTGCTGAAGGCTCACGGCGTCTCGATTCCCGAAAAGCCAGAGACGTATCCCGCATGCAGCGACTCGGCCGCCGCGTTGTTGGAACTGCCCAACGACGTGAAAGCCGCAGCCGTCATTTCCAGCTACGCAGCTCCGCTCCTGGAGGGCTGTGGCACCATTCAGAAGGGCGACTTGCGTGTTGTCGCAGAGAGCGAGCCGGTCCCGTTTGTGACTGCCTTCATGAATGGGCGACTCGCCGATGATGAACGGGCCGCCATCAGCAAGGCGATGCTCGACGTCGGCACTCGGCCTGAATTGCTGATTGCCCTGGAGACCCAGGCAGGCTTCGTCGCTTGGAAAGACCCGTCGGAGCAGGCCGTCGCAAAAAAAAAGAGCTGACCGGTTCGACGGAGAACGGTGACTGGCCAGGCTGGCGTGGAAAGAATCGTGACGGCTGCGTCGCGTGGCTGCCGTCCTCTCTCCCCTCCAGTCTGTCGCCGATCTGGTCGATCACGCTGCCGAGTGACGGCCTGTCGGGCCTCGCTGTCGCTGAAGGGGTCGTGGTTGTTCCGTGTCGGGACATCACCGACTCCCGCGACGTGTTCACATGCGTCGACGCGACCACAGGCCAGGTCCGGTGGAAGCACCAATATCCCGCTCCGGGTTCGTTCGACTACGGCAATTCTCCCAGAGCGACTCCGGCCATTTCCGGCGGGAAGGTCTGGACGCATGGGGCAGGCGGCCACGTGCATTGCCTGGACCTGAAGAGCGGAGCACCGCTTTGGCAGAAAAACATTGCCACCGAGTTCCGCACGCCGCGACTGGAATGGGGACTGACAGGGTCTCCGCTCCTCGTGGACGGGCTGCTGATCGTGCAACCAGGCGGAGCGGTTGCGAACGTCGTCGCACTGAATGCGGGGACTGGCGAAGCGGTTTGGAAGAGCGAGCCCGGGTTGCCCGGCAACTCTTCCTTTATCGCCGCCACGCTCGGCGACAAGAAACAGGTGATCGGCTACGACGACGCGTCGCTGGGCGGATGGGACCTGGAAACGGGAAAGCGTCTGTGGGGGATCGTTCCGAAGCTCAAAGGAGACTTCAACGTCGCGACGCCGTTGCTGGTGGCGAATCACCTGGTTGCGGCGACCGAAGGCAATGCCTCGCGGACCTACGCGATCGGCAATGACGGTCTCCCCTCTCCGACTCCGACCTCGACCTCCGACCTGCTTGCACCGGACTCTTCCACGCCCGTCGCCATCGGCAGCCGACTCTACGGTCTGACCGACGGGTTGTTCTGTCTCGATGTTGCAGATGGCCTCAACCAGATCTGGGCCTTGGAAGATGATGCGTTGGCGGGATACGGGAGCATCATCGCCTGTCCTCAGTCGAATCGACTCCTTGTGCTCACCCTGGCGGCCAAGCTGCTACTGATCGAAGACACGGGGACGGCAGGCCGAATCCTCGGTCGCCTCGCACTTGGTGACGACGACGCCGAAATACATTCCCATCCAGCCATCGTGGGCGACGTACTGTTCGTCCGGGTAGGGCAGAAACTCTCGGCCTACCATCTCAGCGATCAGTCGAATCCAGCGGGCTGAATGAGGGGATCATGGCTTCACGGCAAAGACTTTGACGCTGGCCGCAAACTCATTGATGTTGAAGCGGCGAAAAAGGTCTGCGAGTTGCTCGTGCAGACCTGGACCGGGTGAGCAGCAGTCATCTTCAAGTACCGGCAAAGCGTTGGATGCCATGACCGGAGAACAGCATCCTGCCTGAGACTCGACCTCAGCGTAGGCATTGAGGTCGACACCGGAGTCGACGATCTCGACTGCAGAAAAGCCGGCTTCGCTGAGCCATTGCCTGTAATCATTGATCTCGATCGCCCCTCCAATGCAGCCGATGAGTGACGCCATGTCGCTGGCCAATTCGGGTGGGAGCGGCTTCTTGAGAGCGATATCGCTGACGGCGAGTCTCCCGTGCGGCTTCAGGATGCGAGCGATCTCGCGGAACACAGCCTTCTTGTCGGTCGCCAGATTAATGACACAGTTGCTGATGACACAGTCGACTGAACCTGCGGGCAGCGGGATGTTGTCGATCGTAGCATGCAGGAATTCGACGTTACTCGCCCGGCCCGCGGCGTTCTCCACAGCGGCATTCCGGCGGGCGAGGTCGATCATGTCCTTGGTCATGTCGACGCCGATGGCTCGTCCTGACGGACCAACCTTCTGCGACGCTAGAAAGACGTCGAGGCCGCCACCGCTTCCCAGATCAACGACGACTTCGCCCAACTTGAGGCTGGCCATCGCCGTGGGATTCCCGCAGGAGAGGCCCATATTCGCGGCAGCCGGGATCGAGTCGAGTTCGTCCGAGCTGTAGCCAAAGGCTTCTGCAACGGCCCGGACTCCGGCGTCGCCTGTTGACAGGCCGCTTCGGGCAACCAGACCGTAACTTGCTCGGACGGCTTCCAAGATGGCATTCGACACGACTCACCCCTCAAATCTGCGTTCAGTTGTCCGCACTTGCAATTTACTTCAATATTTCGATAATCGTTGAACTATGGAATCAAGTCAAGCCGTTCGCATGCTGACCGCTCTTGCCCAGGAGACACGGCTTGCCGTGTTTCGAGCCCTCGCCGCAGCGGAAGGCGAAGTCAGTGCGGGGGATCTGGCGGAGAAACTCGACGTTCCCGCGAGCAACCTTTCGTTTCACCTGAAGGAACTTTGCCACAGTGAACTGATCCAGAGCCGACGCGAGGGACGTGCGATTCTGTATTCGCTCCACAGCAAAAAAGTGGGCTGTCTGATGGGTTATCTCCTGGAAGATTGTTGCGGTGGCCGCCCTGAACTGTGTCGGCCTGGCGAATGTGAAAAGACAAGGGGGACTGCAGCCAGTCCCAGTAAGCGAACGCAGGGCGTGCGGGCGAAATGAACAGGCTGATCGCTGAGTTCATCGGGACGTTCGCTCTCGTGTTCACAGGCACGGGAGCCATCGTGACGAACGATACAGTGGGCGGCGTGACTCATGTCGGAATCGCCCTGACCTTCGGCCTCGTCGTCATGGCCCTGATCTACGCAGTGGGCAACGTCTCCGGGGTCCATCTGAATCCCGCTGTCACCCTCGGCTTTCTTCTCGCGGGTCGTTTCGAACGTGGCCGTGTCTTGCCGTACATCGCGGCACAGCTTATCGGTGCCGGACTGGCGAGTGCGTTGATGCGACTCCTCTTCACTCACCCGACGCTAGGAGCAACGCTTCCGAGCGGACCGTGGTGGCGGTCATTCGTGCTGGAGACAGTCCTCACGTTCTTGCTGATGTTCACAGTCCTGTGCGTGGCCACCGGGGCAAAAGAACAAGGCATCATGGCCGGAGCGGCGATCGGGGCGGTCGTTGCACTGGAAGCTCTCTTCGCGGGCCCGGCCTGCGGAGCTTCCATGAATCCTGCCCGTTCAATGGCTCCGGCAATTGTGAGCGGCCGGCTGGAACACCTCTGGATTTACGTTGCGGCCCCGATCGTCGGCGTCGTGTTCGCCGTCCCTGCCTGGCGAGGCTTGGAGAGCCAATGAAGAGAGTGCTCGTACTCTGCACCGGCAGCGTCACGCTGCCTTTCGCTCGAACGACTTCGCCAGTCCGCCCATGTAGCTCCCTCTCCGATAATCCGCCCGATGATGCCGACATTGAACAGATAGGGAGCGATCGCATCCATTCCAGCGATCAGTCGGGTAATCCAGTGCTCGCTACTGTCGTCCGACATGGGATTCCCACCAGGAAAAGAAAGGACTGTCGCCTCGGGGACGAAATCTAGCGAATCGCTCGATCCGAATGAGGACATCCGAAACTTCCGCAGACGTTGCGTGACATGCGGTAGCCCACCGTTCGACCAGTTCCGGCGTCGTCACGACGGCAATGCCGGCTTCCGTAGCAATTCGAATTGCCTTTCGGTCGTCGGTCGCGACGATCCAACCCCGCGATTTTGCAATCGCAAGACAACTGGCCTCGCCGTCGTCGACGAGGGCCGCGAACTGAACGTAGCTTTCAAGCTCGGCATCACCGTTCAACTGGCATTCCTGTATCAGTCCTTCAGCAATCGCAGAGTTGAGATCAATCGGAGTCGAGACCAGCAGGGACGGATCATGCTCGTCTGGCTGTCGAATCGACTGAGCTTCGTTCCGAACCTGGTCTGGCACGTAGAACGTTCCGCCACACGACGGCAGCACGACTTCGAGTTTCCCCGAGGCGTAAAGATTGATCAGGCTCGAAGCGTCAACAATTTTGTCAGTCATGGTGCTCCTGGTCACGCGAGTGATTTCAGGAGCGAGTCGTTGGCGTGTGACTCAAAATCGAGCGGACGAGCGTTTCCTTCGTCGGACACATCACCCGTCGTCGTGAGTCGCTGCTCGGCAATCAGTCGTGCCGTCACCCGGTCACAACGGAGGAACGACGCGAGCTCGCCTTCACTGATTTCCCCAAGGTCATACGCCTGAACTGCGAGGAAAATGTATCGGTCAGGGAATCGTTCTTCCTGGGCCGGCTGTTGGGATAGGCCCAACATCTCGGCCGCTCTACGCACCTCGAACCGCGACTCCTTGAGGTGTTCTCGAACGCCCTTCGGAATCAGTCCTAAGGATTCGAGGCGGATCGTCATCGCCTCGACCGACACGACATAGAAATGGGCCAGTCGGCACAGGTCAGCGATCTGGAAGTCGCCGCGATCATTGACGATCTGATTAAACCGGCGGCGAACAGAGGTCGCTGGCATGAGGAAGGCCATCGAAAACGCTTCTGCGAATTTCTCGTTCGCTGGCTTTCGGCCTGGGTAGCTGAGGTAGTCGATTCCCGGCTTGTAACGGTCAGTGATCAGGTGGCCGTACTCATGGAGCAACGTGGCTCGTCGACGCTCTGGCGGATGCTTGCGGTTGACCGCAATAACGCCCCCAAAATCAGCCGAGTATGCGAACATCCCTGCAATTCGAGACGGCAAGTCCTCGCAGATAATCCGGAGCCCGATTTCAACCTCCAGGAGATTCCGAAGGTGAACAACCGGTTGGTCCCCAAGGCCAAGCCGATGTCGCTCTTTCACGGCCTCGTCCTCAGCAAGGGCCACGACATCGACGTGAGCCCCGAGCTGGACCTCCTGCGGATAGTTGATCCGCAGCTTTACGTTGAGGATCTGCTCAAGCCGGTTGTAGTCCTCCGCGAACCGCTGAAGTGCCGAAATCGCCTGCTCGACTTCAGTACTGTCAGCCTTCATTTCTTGGGCGACAGCTCGAAGATGAGGTCGCAGGTCTGCCAACGGTTCGCCCGGACGAACAAGTTCGTTCACTTTGCGGCCGTAGAGCTCCGCCAGAGTCACAATCTCCTCGGGCTTCGGTGAACGAGTTCCCTTTTCGATAGCAATGAACGTCGGACGGCTACAACCAAGCTCTTTCGCGGCGTCTTCCTGGGTGATGCCACGGGCTTTGCGGGCGTCCGCCAGTCGCTGACCAAGGATCTTGGGGTCGAGGTGCTCAGAGTGCATAGGATCCATTCCTATTCGTTACGCAGCTTGGCCGGGAAGATCGATTCGAGAGGCGAATGCTCCTCCCTGTCGACGGACCTGCTCAAGAAATCCATACCACTCTGAGCGGTAGCGTCGGAACATCTCGACGTAGGAGTGCGGACTCTCTCCGGGATGAATCACGTCAGTCCACGCCAGATGTCGAGCGATGAGCGGTGGAAGCCTTGAGTCATCAAGATCCCGCAAGCTGTCGATCTGCAACAAGTATGCGGTCAGATAACGCAGCTTCTTCGCCGGGAGCTGGGAGCATCGAGGATCGAATAGATCATGCTGGTAACGATCACTGGCTTCTTCGATACCCGCAGCATGAAGAGCGACCCGTCGAAAAATGCACGCCGGACAGAGCCCACAAGATCTCCAGTGATCACCCTGTTCCACACGGACGGGAAAATGAGCACAGGAGACCGTCGACGCAGCCAACTTTCGAAGCTCCTCGCTTGCAAGGCCGCCGACCAGTTCTCCCTTCGTCATACCCGCGAACGGCAGCACGACATGAAAGTCGTGACCAACAACGTGAGTCAAAAGCTCAGACATCAGTCTCAAAAAAGTTGGATGGGAACCACGAGTTGCCTGTGATCCCTCCATTCCGACGAGCAGGGGCACGTTGATCGCACCGAGACCCGACTCGTACATCTCGAGCTGTTGGAGACCCAACGCTGCCGCAACAGCGGCTCCTGTGGCCGCAAACAAAAAAGCACGGCTTCGCTGGCTCTTCTCCTCCGAGCGAACCAGAGTTTTGGGGGCCGGCATCTCAAACGGAACGACGACTGGAATACAGTCAGCCTTGAGGGACTGCGACAGTACTCGAAGTTGGTCACCAGCCTTACGACCAAGATCAGTCCGGTGCTGAACAGTCACCGCGAGCGTCGCTACATTGGGAAATCCAACAATCTGCCTGGCGAGACCCGCGGCCGAGTCCAGGCCGCCGCTGTAAAGACATACCCTGCGGAGCCCCCCCAGATACTCGGAATCTAAAGGCCGCTGCCATTCCAAAGCATTTCGCTCGTCGTCGGTGAACCTGCTGAAGGTCAAGCCCCACCGATCGCCGGACAGAAACGAGAGCGTTTCCTGAAGGAGTCTGTGGACGGGCGGTGACATCCAGAACTCAGGTTCGCGAACTTCCAGGGAATATGAAATCGTCCGTGCCCAACTTTCGGGGCCGTGCTTACGGTCTCGCCGAATCAGGCGATCCAGGAAATAGACGCTCGCAGCAATTCGCAGGAGATCGAGTATTCGGCTGTTCAGCGGCCGCAAGAGAATTCTTGGAATGACACGGTGAGCGATCTCGAAATCACTGCCGCCAAGGAACTCCCTGGGACCAAGTCCACATTCGCTGCCGAGCTGCAGTCGGTACTTCCCGGTCATTTGCTGACCTTTCTGAAATCCACGAGCAAGGAATGATTCAAGAGCCTTTGGGTCTGATCCACGGCGGACGCTGCCTCAAATGAGCTGCTCCGAGGCTTCTGCGGCTTCCAAGAGGGATCGACGGCCCATTTGTCCGCGATTCGTCGGATGTCCGGTTCGAGGCGAATGCGGACTTCTTCCAGTCGTCGTCGACTGTCGCTCAAGCTGATGTCGTTGGAGCGTTCGGCTGCTAAGGCCGGGATGTCGTACAAGCAGTTACCCAACCCCGACCGAAGAAAGTGCTTCAGCATATCCGCACGATCGGAGTTGTCGTGGGCAGCATCCAGCAGCAATGCCTTAACGTCTCCAGCCCCCGGAAAACTGCGACAAAGCTCGCCAAGTTTCTCGCGATTGTCGACGTTCGCCAGCAGCTCAGGAAAAGGCGTGTTCTTACCGATCTCACGCAATGACTTGTAAAAGCAGTCCTGAGTGCTGCGGAACAAGACGTCATTGTCGACCTTTTCGCAAAGGCCGTCAGCGACTGAAAGCCACCGCCTCGACTTCGATGAATCGAGATACTCGTTCTCGGCCATAGCCAACTCGGGTAGGTTGTTGAATGGTTGACATTCAGCACCTGAATTATCGGCAAGAAGTTTACATTGTCAATTGGTAATGCGGAGAAATGCACCGGATGTAAAGCGGCGTGTCCTGGGAGATAGAGGCCACGACAATTGGCGTCATCTGCCTCACTCGAATGCAAGCGTCTGCAATGTAATGACTTGCGTCGCGACTCTGAGTGGAATCACAGAAGGCTGCTGCGTCATCTTTGCGTCACGCCGCCTTACGTTCGAACGATTTGACGAGCCCTCCGACGTAGCTCTTGATCTCGATCCGGTCTCGGTCGGGTTCCAGCACCTCGTCGGGAGCCGTCGACAGGGGCGGGAGGTCAGAGGCAGGAAGGCCTGAAGGTTTCCTCTCTCAGTCCCCAGGTGGCCGGCGTCGTACTCTGGGTTCCGACCCGTCTCCACGTCACCCTGCCGCTGGCGGACGCCCTGTGGCTCAGGAACGCGTTCCCTGACGCGCAGGCCCTGGAGGACTTCACGTCCACGGCCCTCGTCCTGGCAGTGGCTGAGGCCCGGCAGGTCGGCTTGCCGGTGCCCAGTGCCCGGTGCGTCTGCGGTGGTCGCGGCTGGGAAAGGGGGGGCCCCGTGAACTGCAGCCCCCAAATCGAAGCCCAATCCCGTCAGTGGCACGCTGCCGATGCTGAGTCCGCGGATCTACGCCCCGCGGGCCCGGAATCGCCTGACGAGCATCTGATGGCACTGGTGGCTTCCAGAAACGACGCCGAGGCCTTCGCGGAACTGTTTCGCCGGTTTTATCGCCGCATCGTCTCCTATCACTAGTGGCGACGGGCCGACAAAGCCCTGGCTGATGACTTGGCCAATGAGACGTTCATGCGGCTTTTCATGTCGCGGGAGACGTATCAGGCCGGCCGGCCGTTCGCGCCCTGGCTGTTTATGATCGCCAGAAACACGCGATGGGTGTACCTGAGCAGTGCCCGCGGCCGGACGACTCCGACGTCTCCGGAGTTCGCGCCGGCGCTCGTCTGCAGCCGCGAGCCGGCCTGCGACACTGGCCTGATCGCGGAGGAGACCAGGGAAGCCGTCGAGGCGGTGGTCTGCAGCCATCCGGAGGCAGAGTTCGCCGTCGTCCAACTTCGATTAGCCAATTGTTCATTACCCTTTTACGCAACTGTCCAAAACAAGGATGTTTGGAGTTCCGAATGGGGTCGAGATGGAACGTTGCGCACGTGCTGGAAAGCGACGTCAGCATGGACTGACGATTACGCAGAAGGGCAAGTCCCGAAAGGGAGTGCCCGGTGGGCATGGCAGATCCTTCAAAAAAGGGCTATCGTCGTAACATCTACGCTGAGCGGTGGTTTCACATTGTTTGTACCGCGTTATGGGGCGTGACGTTCACCTTCAGGGGCTAACCATCGCGTCCGAAGAACCAATTCCGAGAAGTTGGTGACCGGCCT
>JAULBW010005832.1:0-18198 GCA_032358265.1 Vaucheria bursata | reverse complement strand
CCGCTCCAGAATTCTGGGCCAGGCTGAATCGGGCGCGGCTTCACAATCTCAGTCAGCTTTTACGGCTTAAGAAATCTTGAAAATGGCATTTTATTCCTCGCATACCTGACCAAACACTCCAGCTACAATATAAGAAGCTTTTAAGGGGAGACCTATGCGCGCTTTTCTCATATCAATGGTGCTTTTCACTGCAGCACCTCAATTTGCCATCGCAGGGAAAGAAGTTTGCATTCAGGCCATGGATGCACAGCTCAAGCTTCGAGGATTGGGAAGCTATCACAATCCGGCCGGCAGCAAGCTCCTCACCAAAAATGCGGCAAAAATTGATGCTTTCAAAAAAGAACTCAGCAAGCTCGAAGTAGATCTTCCAGCAGGCATCGAACGCGTTAAAGAGTTACTCAAAAAACCTCTTCCAAACAACACTAACTCCTTTGAAAACGGGATAAAAATTGAGAAGCAACATGAGGCGAATCGGGAAATGCATCACCGCATCCTGTATCTCAAACAAGCCGTGAAAATTCCTCATCAAGTTGAAACCTTTACTAAGAAAGGCAATGAGATATCCCTAGAAGTGAATCATGACTCCAAAGGAAACATTCTTGGTTTCGAAACTAAGCGTGGATATGACGTGCTTGAGTCGTTCAAATTTGAAGATGACTGCCGAATGGCCTCCATTGAAATGGATGGGATTAAAATATCCCGAACATTCTGCGATTTCCTGCCAACAGACTTAGCTCATTCGCTTGCAAACAAGGCGGGTAATCTCGAAGATGACTACGATCAAGAATGTACCAACGTGGGGGGAAAGCTAGAACGAACTCCGCCCCAATCATATAGATGCGTATGTCCATCGGGCCTCGCTGTTGGTGGTGGAGCCCTTTGCCCTGGAGCAACTAAGAAGACGGGGATTTCACACTACGGAAATTTTGCTCAGCATGTCCGAAGCCACAAAGGTAAGTTGAAAGCTTATAATCTAAATAACTTCCAAGCAGCGAAAATTCTGTGCGATAAATTCGACACAATACTTACTTCGGCTCCTGCAGCAACAAAAACAAAGACAGAAAAAGCAACGAAGGCGTTACCGAAGTGAGATGGGTTTCACGATCTCGACGACTAACCGTTATACCTGTGCTTATGTCAAAATTTTTAAGAATTGTTTAGCGAATAATTAAAACTATTAAGCTTGAGGTCATATGAAATTTTTGAGTTTCGTAACGATGGGATTCTTTTTTTTATCACTCACCGCCAAGGCAAACGAGAAATGCCTTCAAGTTGTGAATGCGGAACTAGAAGCTCAGGGTCTTAGGAGTTTCGATAAACCAATTTTTGATAAAATCCCCGAAAATACAAATTTACGCGAAATCAGACAAGAGCAAGCTAGGCTTGTGAAGGTGAAACAAGATCTTGGGAACCAGCTCTCTAAGTTAAAAGACGACAAAAGGAACTTTGAGCGATCGGGATATGGAGATACTCCTGATAACGACCAGATCGAAGAAATAAATCGCCAGATCGAATTAGCGGGAGACCAGCTAACAGTAAATTACCGTCCACTGAAGAAGCATTTACCATTTTTAAATTCAAAAACTCAGTTCACGCGTAGCGACCTTTTCAAAAATGCTCAAGGAAAAGATGCAGTTCGTGTCTATTACGATAGTGATTCAATCGTTGGTTACGAAGTCCACAAACCTAATGGCGGATCAACAGAACTTCAAATTTTGAAGTTCAATGAAAAGTGTGAAGTTGTTCAATTAGAGCAGTACAAAACTGATGCAATTGCATCCTATCCACTCGTTTCATTGTCGGCCAAATCTTGCACTGGACTTACAGGTGACACCACAACGGGTTGGGACTTTAAACAAGTCTGCAAGGACGCTGGCGGCAATGAAGATGAAATGAACAAGAAATGCATTTGTCTTTCAGGAAAAGAAATAAATTTTAAGGAGAGATGCCCTGGCACGGTCAGCTCAGACTATGCTGACAAGAGAACAGTCGCCACACGCCTTGAAAGCTTTCTTCAGCAGAACGAATCAGGCCTCGCTGCCTATGATGCAGAAACATATAAACGGGCAACAGACTTATGCAGCAAAAATAGGTCTTATCTTGCTTCACCGAATTCACAGAAATCGAAAGATGCTCAATCCGGTGTCTTGAAAAGATAATTAGGCTTCGACCCCACTGCCCGTCTCTAGGCCCTTCTTCTTCATCTTCTCGATGAGCGTTGTGCGATTAAGCGACAACAACTTTGAGGCCTGATTCTTGTTACCACCGGTGCGGTTGAGCGCCTGCAGAATCAAAGAATCTTCGATGTCAGACAGGATCGTCTTAAGATCGACGCCCTGATCAGGAAGCTCGAAGATCGTTTTGTACTGACTCGATACTAAAGGATTGGTGCGATAGATTTTCGAAGGCAGATCTTCCGGCAGAATCTCATGCCCACCGCGCAAGATCACCAAACGCTCGATGACGTTCTCGAGTTCGCGGACGTTTCCTGGCCACTCATAACTCATCATGAGATCCATCGCTTCATGGCTGAAGCTGATTTCGTTAGAGCGATCGGCGGAAGTGAAGCGATCGAGGAAGTAGCTGATCAAAAGTGGAATGTCTTCGCGGCGCTCTTTCAAGGCCGGAAGCTTCACAGGGATTACATTCAGACGATAGAACAAGTCTTCGCGAAACTTCCCATCCTTCACTTGTGATTCGAGATCACGGTGAGTGGCTGCGACCATGCGAACATCCACGTCCACGGCTTCCGATGAACCGACAGGCTCAATTTGACGAAGCTGAAGAACGCGCAAAAGTTTTACTTGGAGAAGCAAAGGCATGTCGCCGATCTCGTCGAGGAACAAGGTGCCTTGATGAGCGAGCTCGAAGCGGCCCTTACGATTGCTGATCGCACCAGTGAAGGCGCCCTTGATGTGGCCGAAGAGTTCGGATTCGAGAAGTTCGCCAGGAATCGCACCACAGTTGACCGAGACGCGAGGAGCGGCGCCACGATTGGAAAGTTTATGAATCGCATTCGCAACGAGTTCTTTTCCGGTTCCAGAAGGACCAGTAATCAAAACGGTGGAATCAGATTTAGCGACCTTCTTAATTCGCTCAAAAACTTCTTTCATCGCCTGTGAGCGTCCGACCATGCCGTAGAACATGTCTTCCGCCATTGGGCGTTCGAGCTTCAATTGAGGAATCGTTGGGCGAGCGGCGCGACCCGGACGTGCCGGCCCGTCTTCGCCCGTGGAATTCACAACACCAGTGAGTTCGATGCCCAGGCGTTCGCGGAATCCGTTGAAAACGAGTTGCTTAAGCACATCGAGTTCAAAAGGCTTGGTTAAGTAATGGAAGGCACCACGCTTCGTAGCAGCGATGGCGGTTTCAATGCTGGCGAAACCAGTCATCACAACCGACGTGAAGGTGAAGCCGCGCTCTTTCAAAATGTCGATCAAGAGCAACCCATCGGAGCCTTGGCCCAATGAAATGTCTGCGAGCAAAAAGAAAGGGGACTTGGGATCGTGATTCTTAGTGAATTCCACCAAGCAATCTTCGGAAGACGTATAGAGTTTGACGGTGAGGCCAAAGGTACGTTCGAGGAATTTTTTGAGAGTGAGTCCGAGGAGGTTGTCGTCTTCTACGATGACCAACGGAGCGGTGGGTGTTTGGTCAAAGGTGCGCTGCAAGAAATTCAGATCGTCCATAGATCCTCCTGCCAATATGCTAACGGTACCTGAGGGCTTGTGTCAATTTTTAGACACTATGTAAGTAGTGATTATACTTCGAGAGAGCGCTGCCAACGCATGAATTTTTTAACGGCTTTTTCCGGGCCGCCCGCATGGAAATACCAGCCGAGTGCAAAGAGAGAAACCGTCATGAAAAGAATACAAATTTTGACGTTAGTTTTCTTCTTACGCAGCCAAAAGAGGTAGGCGAATTCGCCCGCAACCAGCAGCAACGGAACCGCCCAGAACGGCGTGTGACGAATTATGAAATAAAGTTCTGTCATAAAAAAAGGCACCCAGAGGGTGCCTTTTCATCTTAGAAGAAAGCTTTGAGCTTAGCTACCATATCCGTCTCTTCCCAAGTGAACTCGCCTGCTTTACCAGTACGGCCGAAGTGACCGTAGGCCGCAGTAGAAGAGTAGATTGGGCGCAAGAGATTCAAGCGCTGAATAATCGCCTTAGGACGCATGTCGAAGAGTTCGTTGATCGCAGCGTGGAGTTTCATTTCATCGACTTTCGCTGTGCCGAAAGTGTCGATCAAAAGGGACATCGGCTTCGCCACGCCAATCGCGTAGGCAACTTGAACGAGAGCGCGATCAGCGAGACCAGCAGCGACAACGTTCTTAGCAATGTGACGAGCGGCGTACGCAGCCGAGCGATCGACCTTCGAAGGATCTTTTCCTGAGAAAGCACCGCCGCCGTGAGCGCCGTGGCCGCCGTAGGTGTCGACGATGATTTTGCGGCCAGTAAGACCGCAGTCGCCCATTGGACCACCGATAACAAAGCGGCCAGTGGGGTTGATGAAGTATTTCGTGTCTTTATCGACCAAGTGCTGAGGAACGGTCTTCTTGATGACCTCTTCCATCACGCCTTCTTGAACTTGCTTCAAAGTCATTCCTTCAGCGTGCTGAGTAGAAACGACGATGGCGTCGAGGCGCTTAAGTTTGCCGTCGATGTATTGAGCGGTGACCTGAGTTTTGCCGTCAGCGCGAAGATCTTTCAACGTGCCATTCTTGCGAACGTCCGTGAGACGTTTGGCGAGTTGGTGAGAAAGATCAATCGTGACGGGCATGAGGCTTGGAGTTTCGTTGATCGCGTAGCCGAACATTAGACCTTGGTCGCCAGCACCTTGATCGAGGTACGTGCCTTCGCCTTCGTTCACACCCATGGCGATATCTTGAGATTGTTTGCCAAGAGCAACGGTCACACCGCATGTATTGCAGTCGAACCCTTTGTCCGAATGATCGTATCCAATTTTGCGAATCGCTTCGCGTGCGATTTCGTTGACGTTAACGTTAGCGCCCGTTGTAACTTCACCCGCAACAACCACGAGACCTGTCGTGATGAGAGTTTCACAAGCTACGCGTGACTTCGGATCTTGAGTCAACATCGCATCCAAAACCGCGTCGGAAATTTGATCGGCGATTTTATCTGGATGACCTTCAGTCACAGACTCAGACGTGAACATATAGTCTTTAAGCATGGGAGTCTCCTCACGGAACTAAACAATTAATAAGCTAGGGCGCGGTTATACCCATTTGCTCTAAAATTCGCAAAGAAAATCGCGAATTTATGCTCCATAGATTTTGTTTCAGCGAGAGCAAATCTGCTCGACTCGCCCAACAATCGCCAAAGCTTCCGCACGGTCGGTTTCCGAACTCGGTAATCCGGTTCCTCTCATGGCACGGGGACACCAAGTAAAATTCGGCAAAATAGTGGAATTCTTCGCCTTCAAGATGCTCTCGGCCAATGTGGCCAAGGCCACTTCCGGAAAACGTTGGTCTGCGGTTTCAGTGAGTGCAATGTCCATGGCCGTTAAATAACTCACCTGGCCAGCAAGCCGGGCACGATTACGGACAGGACGAATGTAA
Source organism: Vaucheria bursata (assembly GCA_032358265.1). Classification (NCBI taxonomy): domain Eukaryota; class Xanthophyceae; order Vaucheriales; family Vaucheriaceae; genus Vaucheria; species Vaucheria bursata. Next base: position 12,617 of record JAULBW010005832.1, on the reverse strand, counting down.
ATGGCCTTCACGCGTCCCGGATTGGCCCGCGAGATTTCTTCGTAAACTTCCGGGTCCTTGCCTACATCATCACCTAAAAAAACGACACCTTCGTTTGGATGACGATCGAGCAAGCGCTGAATGCGCTTAACTTTAAATTCAAACAAAGGCTCCAGCATGTTTCCACGAAGGATCACTTCATTGACCTGAATGCCGAACTTGCGCATGAGATCCCGAACTTGACCTCTCAAGATTGAAGACGAGCCCGTCACAACATAAAACGCACTTCGACCTGAGCTGGATGCTTTGAAAAATTCGGGCATGCCGGCGAAAACTTTTTTGCTGAACAAACCGTTCCAGACGGCATCATCCACTTCTTTCGAATTCGTGATTTTGATGGTGTCGTCCAAATCGCTGATCACGATATGGGCATGGGCGCTGAAACTAATGAGAACGGATAAAAATAGTTTAAACATGGAGGATGAATTCCATGTCACCAGAGGCTTTGACAAATTATTTTTTAGCAGCGGAAATATTATCCTTAAGCCCGAAGTAGATGAAATAATGAGGATTTCGCCAAGAATAGAACACCCACTGCTCTTCAATTAAGCGCGCCACGTAGATTTTGCTGCCATCCTGGAGCACCTGATAGGCATCGCCCTTAGGATCCGTGAATTGATAGAGATAATTGAGTTGCGACTTCGCGAGGCGATCGCGCAATTGGAGTTGGCCTTCAGCGAGCAGCCCGGCCCGTTCAGGCAGTCGCACATAGTCTTCCCACACACTCGCCATGTTGATTCGACCAGGCATGGAAGCACGGGAGAAATAGCGAAGAGCAGTGAAGTCGCGACGGGGCTCACGCAGTAGTGCAAAAGCAATTTCGAGATTCTCTCTTTGAAGGCGCTTCCCGGTCGGTGACATATCGGGACATAGGGCCTTGATCGCACCAGGCATGTAATAGTAAGTGAACGAAAATTCCCCACGGCGATAAAGAATATTCAGCCAGTCTTCGGATTGAATTTCTTTTTCCGAGAGATCTTTTCTGAGCAGCGGATAGAGTTCTTGAACGGTATCGAGCGTGCGATAGAAGGGAACCTCTTTACGATTGATTACGACCTGAGCGACATCCAAACGCTCGAGGGCCTCATTGGCATCCACGTCCCCGACTTCATTATAAAGAATCGTCTCAATCGAGTAGAGCGCCTTCATTGTTTCGTCTTGTCGACTCCACCAACGCCAGCTCTTCGATTGATTATTCGCCACCCATTCCTTAAGTTGCAGGGTGGCCTGATTTTTTTCTTTAATGAGTGCGCGTGACTGAGCGCGATTCTCCGGATTGATCAAATCACGATAGAACTGGAGTGCCTTCGCTGTACGCTCTTCCCATTCACCTAAACGAGCGACCAGCGCTGTTTGCCCGCGTTCAATTTCTTTTCTGAGTCGAGCGAGCACGAACTCTAAGTCATAGCGAAGATCTTCCTCCACTACCAACATAGGCCGCTGAATTTCCAAGTGAACGGTATCCAAGGTTGTGCGAAGCCAAGAATCACTGCTGGTATGATCCGGATTATAGGCCCCATCTTCTAAGAGGCGTCGGTAGAAGAAGGCGTAATTGGAAATCTGCTGGGCCGTCGGCTCACCCTTGTCGCGAAACTCGTCATGGATCTTTCGATTCTTTAAATGATCAACGGGAAACGAATAGTTCGTTAGGAAAGGAATCTTATCCAACAAGATCTTCCAGTCTTTGCGCAATTTCTCAAGCGCTTTCAATGAAGCACTACCGGCTTTCTCACGAAGACTTCCGTGATTCAAAGTCTCCCACTCATGCTTGTACTTGAGGAGCTCCTTGAGATCGTCTTCGATGTTTTTCGTAAGATCCCCATTGGGGAGTTTCTTTATTTTGGAAAGTTCCGAGCGCTGTTCTTGGATCCAGCGAAGCTTCTTCTCCATTTCTGGCAATAGCTTTTCAACGGTGACGTAATCCACATCACCGGCCAATTCTGGAACCCAATTGCCCGAACCACGATAGCGTTTGAGCAAGCGATTGAATTCGTCTTCCAGTCCAGTTGGACACATTTCTTTGCGATGTTCATCGAATAGTTTGTGATAACGGGCCAGCGTCTTGGCCTGTTCGGCGGTACTAATTGGCGAAGCACATGACTGCGCGGTCATCGACATGGCCAAAGCGAAGGTGAGAGATCTAGCGCAGTGCTTGAACAAAGTCAGACTCCCAAAGACCTAGGCAAGTGCGGTTAGACAAAATGACGAGGACATCACCTGGCTTGATCGTGGCATCGATCGCTTCCCGCAAAGGTGCGAGAGTGGAAACGCATTTCGCTTCCCGATGATGAATCGACTTAATTTCGGCGGCAAGCTTCACACCATCGAGATCGGTTCCACCGAGTGCGGTCGTCGCAATATCGGGTTTTGCAATGATAACTTCATCACTACCGCCCGCCAACCTGTCGCGGAATTCCGCTTGAAAAATCGAAGAACGAGCGGTCGCCGAAACAGGTTCAAAAACAGTCACGATACGACGATTCTTAAAACGGGCGCGAATCGCATCGAGCGTCACGGTAATGGCGCGAGGATGATGGGCGAAGTCATCAATGACCGTCGCTCCTTTATAAGTTCCACGAACTTCCTGACGACGCTTCACCATGCCGAGATTTTTTACTGCTTCTTGCAGTTGAGGAATTTTAAAACCTTCTCCATACAAGAAAGCCACACAGGAAGTGACATTCAAAATATTGTGCATGCCGACGGCGCTGGTTTCGAAATCTATGTCCTCATCACCGAGCGTGAGCGTGAAACGACTGCCGTTCTCTTCTGTGACGACATCATGCGGTCCAATCGGAGCTCCGGGCCCGTAACTCACCCATGATTTGGCAGGTGTGCTACCGAGATATTCGTTCCAAAGTTTCTGCGCCGATGGATACTCCAGATTCATGATGATCTGGCCCTTGAGCTTAGGAATAACATCACGGAATTCATCTTCGATCTTCTCAACGCTGGAAAAGATATCCGCATGATCGAATTCGAGAGAAGTCAGGATCATGTGCTTGAGTTCATACAAACGGAACTTCGAAATTTTGTGGAAGTAGCCCGAGTCGTATTCGTCGCCTTCGATCGGGAAGTACTTCCCTTCGCCGAGGCGAGCCGGATCGCGACCATCAATGATGCCGCCGACAAGGTAGCCCGGTTTCTGGCCGAGATTTTCTAGGATCTGTGTCATGAAGAATGTTGTCGTCGTTTTGCCGTGAGTTCCGCAGATGCCAATCACTTGCCGATCTTTAAGAACCAAAGCACCCAAGGCCGCCGGTAAAGAAGTAAAGGGCACACCGGTCTGTTCGATCATGCGCGCTTGTTCGGATTTTCCGGAAAGTGAGTTGCCGACGACTATGAGATCGAATTGCTTCAAGAAGTCGGGTGTGGCCACTTCTAATTTATGGAGAGGAATTCCGGTACTTTCGAGGTACGTCGACATCGGAGGATAGAATGCGCTATCCGCTCCTTCCACATGAAGGCCCGCTTGTTTCATCAAAACTGCGGCAGGCCCCATGCCCGCGCCGCAGACGCGATAGAAGAAAACTTTTTTGAAATCTTGGCGACGACGTATTAATTCGTCTTGAGCAATCAGATGGCGCAAATCCATGATGCAGAACTCCTCATAATGAAGTTCTCATTCTACCAGGTGAGAAACGCTACGGGCAGTTTTTCAAATCCCGAGCAGTCTACTCTAGAAATGGGCCGAGCTTATTTCATTCCAGTTCGCCGACCAGCGGACAGGTGGCGTGTGTAACCACGCACCTTCGGGAACCCACTCTACTAAATCCTGCCAGGTCTTCACTTCAAAATGCGAAACACGACGTCTTAAATGCGACGGTCGCAAATCACGATGCGACTGAATACCCATGGCCCCGATCATTTCCGCCGCCGCTTTCAGAGTTTGCTCGTGGAAATTCTTCACGCGCGTGCGCTTGTCTTTTACGACGAGGCCCTTCATCAAATGCACGTCTTGCGTGGCAATGCCTGTCGGACACTCGTTAGTATTGCAGCGAAGGGCCTGAATGCACCCCAGGGACAATAGAAAAGGTCGCGCGGCATACATCACGTCCACGCCGAGCGCCATCATGCGAATGAGGCCAAATCCGGTGGTCAGCTTGCCGGAAGCAAAAACACGAATCTTATCTTTGAGACCGAATCCTCGTAGAGCGTTGACCACAAAAACGATGGCATCAGTTCCAGGCATTCCCACCGAATTGGAAAACTCGAGGGGAGCAGCGCCGGTACCACCTTCACCACCATCTACGGAAATATAGTCGACGTAGAGTTCCGTCTCGATCATGGCCTTACAAAGCGCAATGAATTCTTCTTCGCGACCGATGCATAACTTGATGCCCACCGGCTTCCCGCCGGCGAGATTGCGTAGGCGTTGAGCGAATTCCAGGAGTTCTTTGGGCGTACTGAAGGCCGAATGTCCCGGCGGTGAGATGACATCTTCGCCCATGACCACGTTACGAATTTGTGAAATTTCTTTGGTGAGTTTCGCTTTCGGCAATATACCGCCATGCCCAGGCTTCGCACCTTGGCTCAACTTAATTTCAATCATCTTCACTTGAGGACTGCCCGCCTTCTGGGCGAAAAGCTCAGGTTGGAAATATCCCTTCTCATCACGGCATCCGAAGTAGCCTGTGCCGATTTGCCAAATGAGATCACCGCCATTTTGCAAATGCCAAGACGACAAACCGCCTTCACCGGTGTTGTGTGCGAAGCCACCATCCTTGGCGCCACAGTTTAATGCTAGCAAGGCATTTTGCGAGAGTGATCCGTAGCTCATCGCTGATACGTTGAAGATACTGGCATCATAAGGACGAGTGCATAGTGGGCCACCCACTTTCACTCGGAGTGTCGCAGGATCGACATGCAACGGACGCATCGAGTGTCCTACGAATTCATACCCTTCACGATAAACATCTTGCTGGGTACCGAAAGGAATCGTATCCGTCACTTTCTTTGCGCGCTGATAAACCACCGACCGATTTTCGCGATTGATGGGAGTGCCGTCGGTATTACTCTCAATGAAGTACTGATTAATCTCCGGACGGATCATCTCTAAGAGGTAACGAAAATTTCCAAGCACCGGAAAATTTCGACGAATGGCATGCTTGGTCTGCATGATATCTAGGAACCCGACTATCAAGAATGGAAGGACGACGATGAGAGAGTAGAGCCCTGGTGGCCACATGAAGGCACACAAGATATTAAGTCCAATAAGTACTGCTGTGAGCAGATAGAAGTGCTGGCGCATGCGAAACATCCTTGTTTCTTCTAGTATAGATCAGCCAGGAGAAACTTCCACTGAGAAGCTCCCCATATCCTCGTCCCAAGTGGCGTGAATATGCAGAGGATGGCAGCAGACTTCACAGTCTGTGATGAAGTCCTGTTCCTCCCCTTCTTCCAAGTGAAGAATCAGAGTGAAAGGCTCAAAGCAATAGTGACAGGTAGCTTGCATGAAAGAAGTGTAACGTAGAAGGAATCTAACAAGCAAAATCGTTGGTTACTTAGCCTTCCAAACAAGTTCACCAATCGCTCGACGCATTTCATTAATGCCATCCTTGCAGTACCACCCATCACGGGTGGCATTGGAAAGAATCACATGTCCACGTCGCTTAACTCCATCAATCCAGACCGATGTTCCGGTGAAACCGAGATGACCGAAAGTATTATTGGAGCAACCTATGCCGGCCAAAGTATTTGCGGGATTCTCTACCCGGTCCCACCCATTGATGAAGCGATGAGGGTGACCAGCGGCCTTGGTTTTTTTTATGAAACCGGTTTGCGCTTCTAGATTGAGGAGCGTGCGACAAACGCCACTGACGGTGCCAAATAGACCGGCATGTCCACACCACTCTTTGATGACCCAGGCATTAGGATCATGCACATCCCCATCAATGTCGTGACGATTGCGCTCGCCGGTTTTCACCGTGAGTGCATTTCCCGGTAGATCACGCCAGAAGCACACTTCTTTGTCCCAAGTTGCTTTCAGAATCGAGGGCACTTCCTTAAGCTCGAGACTCACTCGCATGGCGGAAAAATCCGAGTACAAAGTGGAAGATTCTTTAGGAGTATACGAAAGTATGATCTCTTTCCAACCAGGGTTGGGCAGCAATCCCCAGGCAGGTATTCCGGCGCGATGATCGAGTGCGAGTAACATGGTGGGCGTGAAGGCTTCGGGTTTGAGAGCGTAGGCCGCAGCGTTTCCAAGAACTTTCGTCACGGAAGCGAGATCGAACCAAATGTCTTTGTGACCACAAACTTCGAAACTACTCTTCTCAAAATCGATCACGCCGACTGCGAGATGATCGAAGTGAGTTTGCTGAGGCAGCATCAATGCTATGAAGCGGTCAATTTCCTGCATGGATAAAGGCTACACGAATTAGAGTTTAAACACATCTAAAGTAATGGCAAAAATTTCTTCTTCGGGAGAGGGGCGAATAATGGCCCTCGCCTCTTCAATGGCCTTCACGAACACTTCTTTAATTTTCTCATAGTCTGCGGCCGATGCAGCGATCACACTTGAAAAATGCATGTCCTCGGGAAGATTCTTTTCGGTTGATTGCAACGCTTGACTGCGCCAGTTGATGTGATGGCGCTGAATAAAACTCGAAGCGCGTTCAAGATGAAGACGCTTTTTCGTCACACGATACTGACCAGACTTCACTTCAACAAGTCCACTGGTTTCGAGAAAACTAAGAACCTCAGCAACAAGAGACTCCGGAAGATTGAGTCGAGATGCAATCAAATGCGCAGACTGGTAACGAGGGATCGAAAGCATGACGTAGATGGCCGAGAAAAACCAAGCACTGTAGTAGCGGTGCTGATCGGGCTCACTCACTTCTTGTGTTTCTTTGAGTCGCCTTTTGAGATCAAAGCGCGCCTTTTGAAGTTCGGCGAGCTGCTCATCAAAATACTGACGCAACTCACTTGAACCCGCACGAGACTTTTCCACCAAGCAAATAAAGAAACGCGATTCGGCCTTATCATGAAGCAAGAACTGACTAAGTCGCATGCTTTGTTCCAGTGTGAAGTCTGGATTTCCGTTTAAAACTTGCGGCAGATAGGAGTTCTGGCACTGAACAGACTCACACAGACGCCTTCTGAAGCTGCGGTCATTGGCGGCCATCTGAGTAATTATTTCACTCAAATAGGTCTTATAATTTTCATAGCCATAGACTGATATCTTCAATTATTACAACACCTTGAACCATTGTTTTATTTTATTATAAATAATAACGCACAAAATTAATTAAGTCAATGTTTTGCCATGAGTCAACATCCTTTACCTTGCCGCCAACCCACAATCGTTTAGGAGGACCTATGAAGAAAACACTATGGATCATTTTATCTTTGTTAGCATCCACGGCCTTTGCTCAAACAAAACCCATCATCCTCAACGCTCAGGAATCAAATCAGCTGCGCCTTGAGCGCACGCAGATTCTCGCCACCTTGCAAGAAAGCATGGTTAGTAAGTTCACTGAGATTGAAAGCAGGCTGGCACAAGGTGAAGCACCGAGGGCCTTGTCACTGGCGAAAGAAGTGCTCGATACCGTTCGTGTAAAAACGGGTATCGATCCGAAAAATCGGATCCAAGAAAACTTTTTGGCAGCCACTGTTTTTCCCAAGAATGCACGTTCGATGAATGAATTGACCGAAGAGCAACGCACTCTCGTTATCAACACAGTAACTGATTTCCGTGGGGGCCTTTACCTCGACATCATGAATCTCTCCAAGCGCACGTCACTTCTTTACATCAAGGCCCTTCAGCTCACGATGGAGAGGAGCGGCGGACTCACGAACGAAGATAAAGAAAAAATCGTCAATGATCTAGTAAAAGCCTCACTCATTCCTATGCCCATCGTCGACAAGAAAGGAAGCAAGATCTTCGCCTTTGACGAAGACATTGCCAATGAAGACCACACGTATCTTTTTAATCGCGAACTCAAAATGTTCTTGATCGAGAACTCCCAAGTAAGAATCACTGAGAGCATGTTTGAAGAAAAAAAATCAACGATGCGCAAAAGCTTACTTAACTCACTTGCTCCACAGGTCATAGTTGCACCAAGAGTTACGGACTATGGTAAAGCAGTTACGTGTATAGAAAATACCTTTTCTATACGTGATTATAGTTCCTCAAACAACGCCCTGAAAGCATGCTTTTATAAATACTTTCGCGGCTTAAGCACTATTCAAGAATGCACTTCAGTCGCGAGCGCGATTCGAGACCACAGTGACAATAATCGTGCTCAAGTAGAATGCTCGAAAAAATTTCAATAGCAAATAAAGGAAAATCATATGAAACATCTCATGACACTGGCCCTGTCCCTTATAACTGCGAATACAAGCTTTGCGGCCATCAACCATAAAAAATATCAGAAAGTAGTTAACGAGATCACGACGTTGGAGAAATCTGGCCAATTGAAACTCGCTTCTTTGACCGCGGCGATGACTTCCCAAACCATTGCCGACAATGGAAAATTTGACCAGATCGTGTCCAGCCTCAATACAACGTTGCAGGAAAATCGCCAAGAAGTTGTCACGAATACGGTCAACCGCGAAGCAGGCTTTGGATTATTCTTTGGCCTATTGAGCGGATCGGCCCAACAAAACTATGATGTGGCCCGTATTCTCACAACGAATCCCAAGACCGTCGCTCGCTTCACCAGTGTGAAAGAGCGCGACTTTAGCCGTTTGCAGAGTAGCCTCAAATCTCACGTCACAAAAAATGAGACGGAGCTTTTCTACGCCAAGGCCCTGGCTGCTAAAAGCCTTCAGATCGCCAGCGCAATGCCAATGGAAGATCTGCAAGGCATCTACTCGTACGTGACTAAAACCGCGCAGCGTATGTCACAAGTGAGCTTCCTCGGTCTACAAAATATCACTTCGTGTCTTCGTGTAGACTATGCTCAAAGAAGCGCTGGATGGTCAGTTGGCCTCGAGGGAATTCTTGCGTTCAATGCCAGTGAAACGGAGGTGCAGAATCCTTACCGTGAAACGACCTGCGAACGTTCTGTCGTTACGACTTCAGAGAGTGAGTTCGCTCTGAGGTCAGCGGAAACGATGCTCGTAGACCAGGCCTTGCAGCTCTCCATGAGTCGTCTTTCACTAAAGATGTTCAATGAAGCCGAAGCCCCTGTTTATCCGACCTGGGGTTCGACCTACATCCATCCGTAAGCACACAAGGGCCCACAGATGCTGGGCCCTTATAAATTTTACACTTTAAGAAGTACGACCCTAAATCGAGTATAGAGTAACTCCCATGAAGATTACTGCGAAATTTCCCACTCTTATTCTAGGTATCATGCTGGCTTTTTCTGTATCGGCGGGCACAGAAAGTGGCGGCGGCGGCGGCGTGGTTTTAGAAAATGGTCGCACCATCTTGCTCGATTTTTACAATTTGAATCCAACTGAATTCCCGCTCACCTTACAAAAAGCGCGTACTAAAAAAGATGTAACTGCCCATGAGCAAGCTGGTCCATTAAAACCTCAGGTTCCTGCCGTCGTTCAAGCAAAGAAGATTGTTGGCGAATGGGCCGCTCTACCGATGGACACCATCTCATTCATCGTATCAACTTCATTTGGCAAAAAGGTGAGTTGGACGTTCATCCAAGGTGAGCTTACCCCACATGAATTCTATCTTCCTGCCTACCTACCGGCACAGCCCACTGTTCTGCCGGCCGCTTACTACACCACAGTTGAGGGTATAAGCTATGGCGTCGAACTAAAGACGAATGTCTGGAATGAGATGAACAGCTTCAATCAAACGGGACTGCTCATTCACGAGGCCTTGCGGCATCTTCAGTTCAGCGCTCTTGGAGGCTTCGACGAAGAAACTTTGCAGAAGGCCACCATCGTCTATTTAACCTGCAAACCGAACATGCGTCTTAATCTCTTCCTTGCTTATGTCCTGAATCATGGGGCGCATCTCGCTGCCCAGATATATGGCGACTTTGGAAACATGCTCACAGAAAGCTGTAAGGAGAGACCTTGAAGATTCGTTTACTTTCTCTCATCCTGCTCGTCGCGATCGCCTCTCCTTCCCTTAAGGCGCAATCAGTTGATCAATGGATTGATTTGGCCCACAAACTTGATCTGAAGGAACCCGCACGCCGAGGCAAATGGCATTGTGGTTACATCGGAATTTACGATGGCCTGTATGACTCTTACGACGACAAGAAAGAGTTAGCCGAAGGAAGAAGCTTCGCCCGGTGTTTAGTCGATCAATGCAAAAAAATTGGCCCCCAGATCAATGAAGCCGCCGAGTACTTACTCTCTTTGAATGAAGAACAATTCGACGCTTACCTCGAATACGCCGGTCTAAGCGCAGCCGAGCGAGCTCAGCTCATTTCCCAACGTCACACAATGCAAAATCGTGACATGAGCAAGATCGATTGTCGTAACGGAACACCGAATGTACGCCTTACGGTGCACACCTTCTGCGCACCGTTCCGCTTTTGCCAACCCAAGTAGGTCTCTACTAGCGCAAAGCTGCCTGCGCCGCCGCCAAGCGTGCAATCGGCACACGGAAAGGCGAACACGAGACGTACTCAAGGCCGATCTGATGGCAGAACTCAACTGAACTTGGTTCTCCACCGTGTTCACCGCAGATTCCTGCATAAACATTTGGATTACCTTTCTTACCTTCAAGTACCGCATGCTTCATCAGGAAGCCGACGCCATCGCGATCGATCGCCACGAATGGATCACGTGGATAAATTCCGCGCGCCGTATAGCTCGGCAGGAACTTACCCGCATCATCGCGCGAAAGACCGAAAGTCGTTTGAGTGAGATCGTTAGTACCAAAGGAGAAGAAGTCACACTCGGTGGCGATTTCTTTCGCCATGATACAAGCACGAGGAAGTTCGAGCATGGTGCCCATCTTGAACTTCACACGGGTGCCTTTTTCCTTGAAGACCTTCTCGATCTCTTCGAGGCATTCGGCCTTGATGGCGGCGTATTCTTTAAGTTCACTTGTGAGTGGAATCATGATTTCCGGCAAAGTTTTAATCCCCTGCTTTTCACACATGACCGCCGCTTCAATAATCGCACGGGCCTGCATCGTATAAATTTCTGGATAGGTAATCGCCAGACGACAGCCGCGATGACCTAACATCGGGTTGAATTCGTGGAGGGCATTATTACGTTCGTGAATGCGCTTCTCCGATACACCTAAAACTTGAGCAAGCTCTTGCACTTCATGCTCTTGATGGGGCAAGAATTCGTGGAGAGGTGGATCGAGCAAACGGATATTGGCGGGCAAACCATTCAGGGCCTTGAAGATTCCTAGAAAATCCTCGAGCTGAAATGGAAGCAACTTATCGAGGGCTTTTTTGCGATCTTCGGTTGTCTCCGCGAAGATCATTTCGCGGACGGCGAGAATGCGCTCAGGGGCAAAGAACATATGCTCGGTACGACAAAGGCCAATACCTTCGGCACCAAATTCAAGCGCGACTTTTGTATCATGAGGTGTATCGGCATTTGTGCGTACACGCAGACGGCGAGTTTCATCCGCCCATCCCATGAACTCGGCGAAGGCCGAAGAAATTTGGGCCTCAACAGTTGGAATCAGACCTTCATAAACTTCACCGGTCGCTCCGTCGAAGGTGAGGAAATCCCCTTCCTTGAAGGTTTTGCCTTTCACATTGAGCGTGCGATTTTTTTCATCGATGACGAGTGGTGTGCAACCGGCAACACAAGGCTTACCCATGCCACGGGCCACGACTGCTGCGTGTGACGTCATCCCACCGCGGGCCGTGAGAATTCCGGTGGCCGCCGCCATGCCGCCGATATCTTCCGGAGAAGTTTCGGTGCGCAGAAGAACGACTTTCTTACCACCCTTCGCCCACTCTTCCGCATCTTTCGAGTGGAAAACGATGTGACCAGAGGCTGCGCCCGGGGAAGCCGGCAAACCAGTGGCGAGTAAAACCTTCGGCGCTTTCGGATCAAGGCGCGGATGAAGAAGCAAGTTCAAGTCATCAGGCTGCACGCGCAACAGCGCATCTTTCTTCGTGATGAGGCCCTCATGGACTTGGTCCACCGACACTCTCATTGCTGCTGCGACAGTCCGCTTCGCATTTCGGGTTTGTAGAATATAGAAGCGCCCACCTTCAATGGTGAACTCGATGTCTTGCATGTCGCGATAATGTTTTTCGAGGAGCTGGTACGTCTTCACCAATTCGCCGTAGGCCGCAGGCATGGCCGACTCGAGAGTCTTGAACTGCTTGTTTTGATCGTTCGTTGAAACGAGATTGATGGGCCATGGCGTGCGAATGCCCGCCACGACGTCTTCGCCTTGAGCATTAATTAAATACTCTCCGAAGAATTTTTTGTCGCCCGTGCTTGGATCGCGTGTGAAGCAGACGCCGGTGGCACAGTCATCGCCGAGATTTCCGAAAACCATGGATTGCACGTTGACCGCTGTTCCCCAATCGTGAGGTATATTATTCATCTCGCGATATTTATTAGCGCGAGCATTGTTCCATGATCCGAAGACGGCAGAAACTGCTCCCCACAATTGCTCCATGGGATCTTGTGGGAATTTTACACCATGTTCTGAGAGCAAAACGTCCTTGTACACT